>WWET01002509.1:143810-165457 GCA_011038615.1 Limnodynastes dumerilii
CACAAATTGGAGCACATCCCTGCGCAAAAACAATATGAAAGAGTCGGATCCAGAATTCGCACAGTACCTATTCTTCCACAACAGAACGCCATCAGCCGATGCTGCGTTCCGTGAAATCAGCTTGCGCTAGAAGGGCAGGGCCACCCACCGTGATTATACGTATGAGATCCTATTTTATCTATTAATACATATAGAAAATATTTTATACCTACACAACGCTCAATCAGAGATTACATAACCTTCCTAACTGCGTATGAAGTATAAAATTCTAACATAAGGGTCCGAAATCAGTCATCAGCCCTCCCCCTGGATTTGGACATGACCTGTGGTTGGTGCAAATGTTTTGAAGTAAATAGCGCTTATTTCCGACTGCGTTCGGCTCTAGATCGGGTGCACTTGATTGGGCTCCGCCCTTACCGTATATTGACTACGATGCTCCACCTTCTTCCCGCAGCTCAAGTTATGTTCGAGTCAGGTCCCCCCTCGGTCCATACGACCTCTGATCCACACGGATCCGGATGGCGCTCTGTCATCCAGATTTCTAACGAACGTACAAAAATTGCATTCCGTGGGCTGTATTCACACCTAAGAGTGAGTTAGGTGCAGCCTATAACCCGTCCCCTTGTTTTTAGGTACCTTCTCTTACCGTGTGTAGTTTCCTCCTTAAGAAGGAATCTACGCACGGACAATGGGCCCGATCCAGACCTACGCCAATAACACGCCTTATGCGTAGCGTATATACACCAACGTACCTACGAAGCACTCCGCTAGGCACTCCCCTCAGTCGTCCGTATTTATGCCGTCTCACGCCGACCAAACCCTACCCTAACGTTTCAGAGCGTAACCCGCGGGCGTCCGTAGCGTGCGTGCGTAGTTACGCCGCTTAGCACGCCCACACTGTACGATTTACATGCCTTACCCCGCCTCCAAAGCGTAATTACGGGTGTCACATGTCTGGCACGCCCCTTCATCCGTAATTACACTGGTGATCGTATGCTTGTAAGTACGTTCAGAGTTTCTGGTCGTAATATTTTCCTTGCGCATGCGCACAAAGAGGAAGACAGAGTTTTTACGGCTACGTCGAGCATAAAAACGCAGGCGTAGGTCCTGGATCAGGCCCAATGTCTCTCCCAGCCCCCACCCCCGCTAATCTCCGCTTCCCTCCCCTGCTAATCTAAATCCCTCCCCCGCTAATCTAAATCCCTCCCCCTTCCCACTTCAACCTAAACACTCCCGGCCGCCTCTTTCTAACTAACGGAGGCAATCTACGCACCTAACTGGTACATAGATTACGTAAAAGCCCTATGCATAGTAGGTAATTTCGCAAATCTACACACCTAAAAGGCCGAAGCTCCTTAGCTGTGAATACAGCCGCCTATGCCGGAAGATCTGCAGCGTAACTTCTGGCGCACACAGGCACAGATCTTACAGATAGGCTTGCTTACACAAGACGGGTGCATCATGAGTAGCCTAACAAACGGGGATCTGGATGCTTTCCTATGGTCCTAGGACATTGGGCCTGATCCAGAACAACGCTTCGGAGCGAATTTACGCGTGGCGGAGACGTAAAATCGCGTATTTGTAAGTACTGCGCATGTGCACCATCGAAAATACGCTCAATAGCGTAGCGTAATTGTGAACGTATGGGCCATTCACGTATGTGTCACGTAAATACTTACGTGTGGGCGTGCCAATTTTACGTGCGTCCAAAATACGTCAGAAATACGTGAAGTAGGCGTGGGGTTGTATTTAAAGTGTACAGTATGGGCGTGCTTAGCTGCGTAAATTCGTCTAGCCCATACGTACGTGTGCGTATGACTGAGGTTACGTGTACGTGTGCGTATGACTGTGGTTACGTTGGAAAAAGTTAAGGTAGGGTTTGGAAAGCGTATCTTGACAAAATACGTACGTTCAAGGGGTGTGCCGAGGGGAGTGTAGCGAATTTACGTGCACGAAAATACGCTACGCGAATAAACGTACGGCAAACGTAGTTCTGGATCAGGCCCATTGTTTATAAAACGTTCATTAGAGAGCCGGTAAAGGACTCCTTCACAGACAAAGGATACTGTAATTGCCACTGGTTCATTATAAACTCTTTTGAAAACATTTGCTTTGTTAATGGTTATGGTCTATTTTTGTTCTTTTCCATTTTATTTGTGACTGTCACAGATCTTTAGTTCGCCATCGGATATTGAGAGACGATAGATTAAGCTGCAGCAACTCCACCACTGAGAGGAATGAAATAGTAATTATAAAGAGTCTTTGCTGTTTATAGCATAGAAATCAATGCTTTGCATTCTGCAGAGACAAGCGTCTTGTAAAGTATACACTTTGTTTGATAAATTATGTTGTTCTGCGATGTTTATTATGTATAAGCACTGTACTTTCAAATCGGTTTTGTGCTTTGCCCTTTAGAGGAAAGGCAAAATGTTTCTCTGCATTATCATTTTATATTCTAGAGCGCCTGCATTCCTGATTGCATATATATGTGCTCATTTTGGGAGACCTTAAAGATGACCCTTTAGGGGAAAGAACAGGTGTGTGCAACACGATTTCACACCCGTCTGTTACGGGTAAATGTTCAATGTTACAAATGATTTTTCCCGCATATCATGTGACACAAAGCACTTTAAAACAACCCAAACAGCTGGTGGTCACTTCTTTAAAAGTCATTAAAGTACAAATATCTTACATTCCAGCCTCCAAAACACATAATCATTCTGTAACAAGGTCCTAATCTGATTTCACTGTAGTCCTAAGGTATTTCATGTCACTGGATACAAGTCCAGCACTAAGGAAAGAACATTTTACCATAATGGCGCAGCAATTTTTGCTGGTAATATAAGATGATCTCTTAACCCTCATTGCTATAGAACAATATTAAATAGCTGCAATTGTTACGTGTGTGTCTATCACCGCTTTGCAAAGTTTACTAAAGTTAGCAGAAATTTAGGACAAATCCACAACATATTATTATCACTTATTTATGTAGTGCCACAAATTGTCTGCATTGCTTTACAGAGAACATTAGACATTCACATCAGTCTCTGCCCTTACTGGAGCTACATATTAAGGTCCCTAACACACTCATACACACTCATACACACTCATACACACTCATACACACTCATACACACACAGACTAGGGATAATTTAGTCTGTAGCCAATTAACCTACCAGCATGTTTTTGGTGTGTTGGAGGAAACTGGAGCACATAGACACGGGAAGAACATACAAACTATGGACCGGATTCAGAGATCCGTTTTTTGAAGGTACGCAATTATACGTACGCACACCGCAAGGTAACACCTATGACACTCCCCTTACACTACCGTGCTGTCGGTGACTTACGCCTCCGTAGAGCAACTTTATCCCTACATGCGTAGTTACGGGCATATGTTAATGTACGTATCGATCTAACCGCACCCTCAAATGCCCATTTAAATGCCTCCCCCCACCCAGTCTCACGTAACTTTGAACGTATGGATTTCAACCTCGCCCCTCCGCACGTATGTCCCCAAGTGCGATTCACAAGAGCGTGCCTAATGGACTAATCAAACTCATGATTTCAGCTCTGTGAAGTACAAGTGCTACTCACTGAGCCACCATGCTGCGCCATACATACACATACACACATACATACACACATACACACATACATACACACATACATACATACATACACACATACATACACACATACATACACACATACATACATATACACATACATACATATACACATACATACATACATACACACATACATACTTATATGCATACATATTTACATAAATACATACATACTTACATACACATACATACATACATACATACATACATACAGTGCTTTCTAAAAATCTGTGTAATTTCTGCCATGGTGGGAAATTGCATGCAAGGCGGGCCATCTGCTGAGGAAAGTTGAACAGTGCTACAGAAATCATTAAACCTTTGTTTACTTACCAATTAGCAGCTACTTCCTGCAGAGATCAGACAATGGAACTGATGTCACCCATTCAATGTCTTACAGAAAGAGTGCATGATTCATATTGTGAATTAAATGAAGGATGTCCGCGCCTTTGTCTGATCTCTGCAGACAGCCAGCTGCTGCTAAATGGTAAAAAAAGTTTGAATGATTACTAATGGGCTGCAAACTTGCTTCCCCACCATGTTGCGAAATGAGCATCATGGCTGAGAATGCTTTATCTAAGCTGCAAACCAGTGTCTCACCTCTGAACTGTCTAAGCTCAAATGTGAATTGTTGTATTGTTATTATGGCAAAGTATTTGCATTGAACAATATTCATTCACCAGCCCATGACGGAAGAGTGAGTCCGGGTCAGCGATTCGCCAACTATGGACTAAGGACTGGATTCACAGATAGGATTTTGCTAGTTTTTGCGTGCGTATTTTTAGGTTCGGAGTAACTGCGCATGCGTAGTAACTTTTTCCACGCAAGTTACGTAGGATTTAGGCACGGAAGTCCATTAGGAACGGATTTCTGAATGGCACTTGGTGACATACGTACGGAGGGGCGTGGTTTTCTTCCGTAGGTGCGAAGTTACGTTAAAGTGGGAGGGGAAGGCATTTAAATGGACTAATATGGGCACAGTTAGTCATGTACGCACGTACGGAAGGAAAATACGCACGTAACTACATATGTAGAGTTAAGGTTGCCCTATGGACACGTAAATCACCAAAGGGGAGTGTCATGGGTGTTGCCTTGCCACGTACGTGCGTATATTTGCGTACTTTATACACACGCATCTCTGAATACGGCCCTAGATCCCTAACTCCATTTCTTCTGCACTTAGATTTCCAAGTTCGGCGGCAGTAGAGATCCAAAGCGAGATCCCTGCTGCGTCCTGACTCTTGTGCGGTTACGGGGAAGCCACTCCCTCATACGTAAAGGCTTACGATACCAGGAACCTACCTTAGGATTATAGCACCGCCCCCTCAACATGTCCTTACAGTATAATTTCAGTAGATCCCCTTTCTACTTAGCATACGCACAGTACACATCCCCGCCTTGTCTGCCACACCCCTGGAAACGCTGCTAGGGCTGGATTCACTGCCACTGCAGCAGAGTTCCTATGGCGGATCCTCGACATAACCTAAGTTCCATACATTCGCATATACAGGACTTCTAAACACAGGGTCCTAACCTAAAAATGTATGCACCACAGAAAATGGGACCGGTGCGTTAAAGAAGATCATACGCCCTTACTGTGCACTTTAATTACCTTCCCCCACCCATTGTGCGTATCTGCCGTCAGAAGGGCTTCCAGCACAGAAGCCTGGATCCTGAGGATCACAATGATTGGAAAACGTGCGCAAGTGAAGAGTCTGGGATCAGGTCCCTAATACGCAAGTCTAGATCCTGAGGATCCAGATTCATTAATGCGAAGTCTGGATCCAGTTCTGTGGGCCGAAACCAGATCTAATAATGACAGGTGACTTACATACGTATGTGTCTCCTCTGTACTGCGTATGCAATGAATTCTGCAGCCGTCCGATGCTGTGTTCCTTGTGGAATTCACTATCTGTCTGTTATATGGGCCCACTCACCACATATAGATACGCATAGTGGGTGGGTATAGACATGCCAAGGAAGGGCTAAGCCCCTACATATGGTCTAGTATTTCGCATGAACTGATTTCAGATAGGTAGGGTTTTGGGCATAGAAATGCATTATGCAGGCGCCTGTTCTATGTCTGGATAGCCCTGAAAATAGAAAGTTGCTATTGGGAACGGAAAGCTATTCCCCCTTCCTAATAGCGAGATGCTTTGGCGATTGTGGTGGGTAGATTAGGGTTAGGCTTCAGCAGGCTAAGGTTAAGGTTATGGCTTAAGGGGAAGGTTAGGGTTAAGCTGAAAGACGTGGTTGGTTAGGGTTAGGCTGCGGAGCATGGATGGTTAGGGTTGAAGAATGGGAAGGTTAGGGCAGTCTGCAATCAGCAGTAGTACACTCATTTCGGAAAGCTGGGAGAGTGACCGCATACCTACGTGTGGAATTTAGGATAACAAATTTCATGTGTTGGCCTCCGCAATATCTAAGCCTCCCCCTATAATATTTTAACTGTAAAACTTCTATCAACAGTTACAGAGCACAATACAGAGACTCGCCACCTTGTTTTAGGACTAGGAACTATTTTAAAAATGTTTAAATCCGTGTCTCGATGGGGAAGAGCAAACTCCCTTATTGCATTTCCATTTCAATCTGGAGCTAGGACACAGAAGGCTGAAATCTGGAATGGGCGTTTTTGGAATTGGAACAGCTGAGCTGTACGGAATTAACAGCTTCAGGATGAAACAATGAAGCAATGTCCCAGGGGTAGAACAGAGGGGAAACATACAATAGTGGGCATTTTTTGTTCATAACTCAGTATGATGTTTGGGCTTCAACAAAATGGTTTCCATAGTAACTTATTTTTGCTTCTGAAAAATAGACATTTTAAAATGTCACTTGAAAAAGTGCACTTGGGGTCTATGGCCCGTATTCAAAGTACCAGACGTATAACATATATCTATAACATCGATCTTTAATACTGCGCATGTGTAGTAATTTTTTAACGTAATCTACGTATCTTTTTCTTACGTAGATTGCGTAAATGCGGTCTTTCAGAATGCATTTCCGCAATCTACGTAAGAAAAAGATAGGTAGATTACGTTTAAAAATGACGCATGCGCAGTATAAAAAAACACTACACGCCGGACGTATATGTTATACGTCTGGTACTTTGAATACGGGCTTATATTAAAACTATCACTGAACACATTAATCAATATACTATCTACAATATATTTAGCACCTATCACATTACCATTATTACAGAACTAATTTATTATGCATGGACAGATTTAAAGCTTAGGTGTCGTTCCCCAGTCATTTTCTATAATAAAATGCAAATGAATGCAGCCCTGTCGATTACACAATCTTCATTATGAAATCATTTCAGTTTTCCATAAAGAAAAAAAAAAAGTGCATTAATCACAAGGGTTCTTTCACGAAGCACAGAAGAGAGGATACGGAATCCGATTTTCTCCTATAGCTCCAACACTGAGAATCCCGAAAACAGTGCAAAATAAGACCCATCCCAGTTCCTTCCAAACTCCACCCAGGTAAATAACCATGGACCCATGGACCTGTATGCACGCTTTCCATACATGCAGGGGTCTGATCCGCACCAGTGGGAGCCCCCTTCCACACTGTAAAATTAGCATGCTTCTCCCCGCCCACTTTAGCAGGCGGAAGGGGAAGCACAACCCATTTCATAGAAAATGGGCTTGTGCGGAACAGGGTTTCCTGTTGACTTGTTACATCTGGAGGGCGCATGCCCCCTTTAGTCAAGTCAGGCCACTTACGCACCTTGTGTGTTGTTCTCAGCTCTGGATCCGGCCCCATATTTGGGCAAAACACCGCCTATTTCTGCACATTAACTCCTCCGCATGCATCTGCAACCATCATAATCCAGATCCAGAGAAGAGATGTAAACACATAGGGCTAGATTTACTAAACTGCGGAAAAAGAAAAGTGATGTTGCCCATAGCAACCAATCAGATTCTAGTTTTCACTTTCATATAACATACTAGAGAATATCAGTTAGAATCCGATTGGCTGTCTCCACTTTTCTTTTTCCGCAGTTTAGTAAATCTAGTTCTATGAGTTTACATCTCTTCTATGCCATTTTGCATGAGATACAGAGGTACAGAAGTCTGCAGGAAAATAGTACTGCGCATACAGTGCCATTAATACTAAGTGATAATAATACCACATTTCAAGGATCTCTTTTTTAGCAAGTTCCTACCAAACTATTCTTAGGGAGGAAGGTTTAGAGTAAATGCGTGAAAAACTGACTTCACTGAAAGGGTAGTTGATAAGTGCAATATCCTCCCATCTGAGGTGGTAGTGGCTACCACAGTAGACCGGTGGCACTCTCTGCTCCGATGGGCTGCCTTTATAGATAGAGACAAGTTCCTTTTCGACTGTCTCTATTTCGAACAGGTAGCCATTTGAGAATTTTTTTTATTCACCACAGACAGCTTACTCACATCTCCAGGTAGGCTCTTAGGAACAGAGGGTTAGGGTTAGGGCCATAGTAGGGGGGGGTTTAGGATTAGGCTATAGAGAAGGGAGGGTTAGGATCAGGCTAGGGAGAAGACAGGCTTAGGGTCAGGCTGCAGGGAAGGGAGGGTTAGGCTAATGGAAGTGGAGGGATAGGGCTAGAATTAGGGGAAGGGTTGGTGTAGTGTTCGGTTTTCCGGGGATCGATTGCTATGCCTCATCAAGGCATAAGCAATCGATATCCCAGCCATTTTGAAACTGGCTGAGAGAAAACGGCCCTATTGAAATAGGGCCATACTTAGCGGGGACCCACACCCCTATGGGCCCCACCATACCTCTGTCACACCCACTCAAGGTCTTTAGTTATAGCTGTCCATGGATTAAGGCATGCTGGGCATGTACGCTATATGACAAAAGTTGGGGGTTCTGTTTGTTATAGTTGTTTTCCGCAATAATTTAAACACAATATCTATTCTACAGACATATTATCTCCAATAATCCGAAAATATGCCTTAATATCACGAAAGAGAAGCATGACATTTTCATTCACGAGCTTTACATTAAATACTCTACGTGAGGATACGGAACAGATGATTGAATATCGTGTTGTCTACTCTCGTGGGAGCTGTGGAAGAAGCACATTTGCATTTCTCTAGAGAGCTTTCCATTTGCTGGATTTTATTAATGTCTTTTGGTATTAGACATTAAACATCAGAGCATTAATTTGGTGCAGTTGAAGAGTCTTGGAAGCACAGTGTATATGTATATATAATATGAAAATAACGCTTAATCTCTTCTTTGGCGCTATAATACAGCAGATTTTGTGTTTGCAAGATATACCAGGAATTTTACATGGGGTTTTTGTTTAGCTAATTTTATCCCCGTTTCTAAATTACATTTTATTCCCTTCCAACGAAAAAAAAAATGGAAATATGAAATGAAATTAGCATTTTCAATTTTCAAGAACAATGACTATTTCTGAGCTTCCCATTAGGTTTGTTTCAAGGTATGAAGTTTTATCACGGTTATAAATTCTCCCACTACTTTGCCTGGAAAATGTCTGTCCTAATCTCATTTCTTTTATTTTTTCTTGCCCCCCCCCCAACCTATCAACGTCCTTTCTTTGTACAACTTCTCAGTAATCAGCGAGCCCTTTTTAAAGCCTATTTTTAAACCACCCTTAATTGCCTTCCTTGACATGAACTGCATTCGCTAACCCTTTGCCTGCTATCTGATTAGACTAATATACCAGACCTTGCTATATCTAATACATTAATAGGATGCAAACATATACCACCGGTATATAATGAGAAATAGAGATCTCAAATATTGGACAGGAAAAAGTCAACAATGGTCAGGAATATATAGCAAATGAAGAAAGGTAAGAAAGGGGGGTAGGTGTAGGCGAGGGGTGTTGAGGTGCATGTAAATCAGCAGGCAGTGCGTATGTAGCATGGACACAGCGCATGGGCACAATTCAGCCAAGCTAAATCAGGGTTGCCGAACCTCCCGGAATATCCGGGAGACTCCCAGAATTTGGGCATCCTGGGAGAGCCGGCAAAAGCTCCTGCAAGCCCCACCAGCTGTCACTATCTATTGAAATCCCTAGAGCAACTAGGGATAGGGGGGACTTGATGTCAGGAGTGATTGACATGGGGCGGGGCTTAATGACATGAAATCACACCATTAAGCCCCGTCCCCTTGCAGAAGTCTATGGCTTCCCTCCGGGTTCTCCCTGGACTTAGACATGACCGGTGTCTGGTCCAAATGTTTTAACGCAAGAAGCCTTTATTTTCACCTGCGTACATTTGCGTGCACATTATTTCTGAGCATATCCAGTGCAAAAATCACACGATGTGTACAACGTACGCAAACCTCTGGAACATCCCCGATGGCTTTTGGCATTTTGGCCGTTTAAAGTATAAGTAAATATTAAAAATACCAGGTGTGGTTTGCCGGTATGTCTGTGATTTGCCGCTATGTCTGTGGTTTGCCGGTATTTATGTTTTTCAAGAGACCATCATACGGCTGCTGAATAGCGACTGCCTGTAGTGTCCATTTTAGATTTGGTGGGGCCCAAATCTCCTGGGACCAGATTTACTAAGCTGCAGGTAAGGAGATGTTGCCCATAGCAACCAATCAGATTCTAGCTGACATTTTCTAGCATGTAATAGGAAAGTGAGAGCTAGATTCTGATTGGTTGCTATGTGCAACATCACCCTTTTTCCTTTTCTGCAGTTTAGTAGGGATGCGGTTGACAGGTCTGAGCACCCGTTATTGCGAACATGATTCAGTTGTATGGCGGCTGTATCATTGTTCAAAGGGCTTGGAAATAGAAATTTGCTATTGAAAATGGAACCTGCAGAAGTGGCTGTGGCGTTGGTGACGGTTAGATTAGGGTTAGGCTATGGCGGGTAAAAGGTTAGGGTTAGGCTGCGGGGCAAGCTGTGAGTATTTAGAGAATTTTTGGAAAGCTGTAATATCATGTTTTTTTGTTACTGTTAGTTTACTTTGGGAGCCTGACCTCTCCCCAATATGGCCACTGTAGCCTGACCACTCCCCAATATGGGCGCTCCAGCCTGACCCCTCCCCAATATGACCACTGCAGCCTGACCCCTCCCCAATATGGGCGCTGCAGCCTGACCCGTCCCCAATATGGGCGCTGCAGCCTGACCCCTTCCCCAATATGGCTGCTGCACACTTTTCAAATGGCAGGTGTGTCTTAATGCAGACCTCCTGAGTACACATTTTATATATCTGATTAGAAGCGCGGCCTTGTGTTTTCTTGTTACTGTTATGGATCTCCCTATCTTAAAATTGAAATTGATCCAGATATGGCAACCTTCGATCTGTTTCAATCTGAATAAATCTTTCCTAACCATAAGATGGCCGTCCTATTTCTCCCTGGATCCATTACTATCCTTCATTTTAATTAGTGGTCCTAGTAGCCCTGGATACATGTTTCTGCAAAAAATTAGTCTAACCCTTTTTTTAAACCTATCAATTGTGTCTGGCATCACAATCTTCCCTGACAGTGAATTCCATACATTGACTGCTCTAACTGAAAAGAACCCTTTCCTTTTCTGGTTGCAAAACTTCCTCTCCTCTATTCTTAGTTGGTGACCTCGTGTCCTGTGTACAGTCCTTTGGGTAAAAACTTTTCATGAAAGTTCTATTAACCCTTAATGTATTTATATAAATATTCATCTGAACTAAATAACTGGGTAACAATAATTCAATAATTTGAACTGGGGATATTACAGCTGTGTGACATAATCATGTAACCTGGGGACATTACTGAGTGAAATTATCATGTGAACTGGGGACAATATTTTGTGACAGAATTATAAGGAAAGGGGACATTACTATGTGACATAATCATATGAACTGGGGGCATTATTGTGTGGCATAATCATGTGAGCCAGGGCCGGATTAACCACATTGCAATAGGGGCAGTCGCCCCGGGGCCCCCCACACATGGCCCTGCTCCAGAATAGAGTGTAAAATCGGGCACATTGGGTAAGACACCGCGCAGTTAATGCAGGGTTTGGAATGATCTAGAAGCGAACACAATTGCTGTTCTTATAAAGCGTAGATGGTCTACAGCCCCGGGTACGTGTTCCAGGATAACTTGCGCACTCTTTCTGCCCTGTGTATGTAGATAATGTACGTCAATGGGGAATACACAGGTCTGTCTCCTCAGTTTCCAGGTTTGTGTGCTGGAAGCCTTTTTGATGGCAGAGCGTGACAACCCGCAATTCGCACAGTTCGCACCATGTAAATCGTACAGTAAGAGCTTGGTTAACCCTTTAAGGTTGAACCTTATTTAGGCACTGGTCCTATTATCCATGAGACTGGTGGGGAAATATTAAGGTAGGGTCCTGCCATCAGAAGTCCAGAACGTGCAATGTGATTGGACTCAACTCGCACATATGTAACCTAGGCTTGAACGGCGATCCTTCATCGGAATTCCGCTGCCAACGAGATCTGAATACGGCCCTAAATTTAAACTTAAGCCACCTCAGGGAGTGCTTAGTTAGAAGTGGGAGGGATTTAGATTAGCCGGCGACAGCGGGGGTAGGGGGAGAGGAATTGTCCGTGCATAGTTTCCTTCTTAAGAAGGAAACTACGTACAGTTAGTTAAGGTAGCCCTATAGTACTCGTAAGTCCCTAAGGTACCTAAAAACGGGGGAAGGGTTCGGGGCTGCATCAATGAGTTAGGTTGGGATCTGTCCACACCTAACTCACTCTTAGGTGTAAATACGGCCCTTTCTGTTGTGAATTCTGAAAAGGTATTGTTACGATGATTTGTTTTTCTCCTCATGCTTATAAGGCCGTATTCAGAAAACCGTTTTCGCGGCGAGTTCTGTGCGTATTTTTAGATACGTTTCAACTGTGCATGCGTAGTAACTTTATTTACGTAGTTCACGTAGACTTTACGTGCGAAAGTGCCTCATGGACGGACTTGTGAATCGCACGTGGGTAAATACGCACGGATCTCCCACTTAAAAATACGCACGTGAGAATTTCAATAAAAATGGGCGGGGTGAGGCATTTTAATGAAGGAGTGTGGGCGCGGTTAGTTAGATACGCACGTACTGTACTACTCAACTCACGAAATGCTCACATAAAGATAAGGCAGGTCGAGGAACAGAAAACCTGTGTCAGTGGTGTTGCCTTGCTACGTCCGTGCGAATAATTGCGAACTTTTCTCGGACGGATCTCTGAATACGGCCCATACTCCTAAAAATAAAAAATTGTAAAAAAAAACAAAAAACAAAAAACCCTTTTCCATACTACAGTAAGTGGGGCATATTTTTCTCAGTTTGGGCCTTTATACCTTTAATAATATTCTTAGACTCCTTCTGCGTTGTGCTTTGTTTTCATTTTTCTGAGTTTACTTACTGTTACAGTTCATGTCCACCAAGCCGCAGAGTCTAACTAGGAGCCTGGCCTTTACTAGAGCCCCTGACGGTGGGGACAGGCTGGGCTGTGAGTTAATAGCAGGTCGCTGCCACTGGTAACCACATCCGGAGAGTAGAAAAAGCAACAAAACACAGATAGGAAAAAAGCCAGAGTACAGAAAAGGCAGAAGAAGAAAACCACATTGGAGGATGGAATGCACACTGGAAAAATAAGGCAAGGTGGAAAATCTCTGATTGGACAGACCACAAGAAAAAGGACTTGCGCATACTGTAGATCACACAAGCACAAGGAAACTACAGGTTGGAACGCTGGGACGGAAGTGGACAATGGACGAGAAAAGGGAGAACTGGAACAAGAAGCAGGAGGGTCAGGAATACACTAGGAATAAGGAGGGATAATGGGAAAATTAGAAATCTCAAATGACTAAGGACAACAGCTGGTGAGTTCAGAGAAGGAGGCTGCTGGCCACTGATTTACAAGTTTCATTCCCTAATAACAGCCTGTAACACTTATCTTTCCTAAAAGCCATCTATTTTGCATTCACAATACTTCATTGCTGCCGGCTCCTTGTTTTTCCCTTCCGGTGCTTGGGGGTGTGATTTATGTAAATTATGCCTGAAGCCCACCCCTGCCTAATAAAATCTACCATTCCTGAGGTTACTAAGAATTGGCTGAGGCTTGATGACAATGGAATGCATGCACAATACAAACTAATAGGCGACTTGCATACGTAGAGTACGTAAGTCACCTATCATTATTAACTGAAGATCCGGTTTAATACTTGGTCACAGCTTATTCTGCTGAGATGATGTCCACGTAATTGGAAGAGGAAGCTAGTGCCGTTTACAAGTACCAAGTATTCCTTCTGGGATAAACAAGAGATGGCAGTGTGGTGGCCGGGCTTGAGGGCATGGTTTATGCAAATTATGTCTGAAACCCCGCCCTCTGTCTAATCGTAACTGCCATTCATAGGGTTACTATGGATGACACGGGGGATTCATGACAGTCCTTAGTAAAGAAATTTAGGGGGAGTCGGTAACTATGCGCATGATTCCCTATAAATAAATGTTATTAGGAAGAATAATCATTATTATTATTACAGGGAAATCATAAAAATCACAGTCATTATACGGAATGTACGGACATGCTCCATCAGCAGTATATAAAGGTCTGTGAGATAAATTGCTTCTTGCTTTTCATTAAAAAAAAAAAAACCCAACACACACTGTAGAGAAACTTGGAACAAATGGATGGGAGGTTTAGAGGACAAGCCGAGCCTGGAAAGGAATGAACACAATACGATAATGGATGGTGATTAATGCAAAACAGAATCACAGGGTGGTAAGTATATAATGGATAAACACATCTCTAAGAAAAAGAAGTCGCAGAGGTGACACGCAAGCGGTCTTCAGCATCCATCAGCCGGAGGAAAAGGGTGACAAATAATTAGGATATTCCATTAAACCGGATCGCGCTGATACATTAGCTAACCGCTTTTAATTGCACTTTGGTATTTTTTTTGCAGCATCAGCATTTACAGAAATGTCACATGATACACATCTATTTCCCCAGATCACACCCTGTGCAATGCTTCAGTATCTCACATCTATTGTCTCTCCCTGCTTGGATGCATTATGCGTCCTGCTTGGGTTCCTAATTACCCTACGAAGAAGAGAGGACATCGGATCGCTCGTAAAACTAATGGTATGCACTCAATAAACATTAGGAATGACGCTGATGTAGGGTTGTGTAGGGGATGAAGTCATTCTGTGTACGATCAGAAATTAGAAGCAAAGCTAGAAATGTTTAAAAATATTAAAATAATCAATGGATGATATTTTTTTATGGATTTTCAGCTGGTTATGTGGTTAAGACAAACATAGGACCGGATCCAGAAGTAATAACATCAGGGGATTTAGGCACATAGGACTGTATTCACAGATCCGTTTTTACCACATGCGCGTTTTTATACATGCACATAGCACGGCAACACCCACGACACTCCCCTCTCCCGCCCGTGCAACCGTAGACTTACACGCGTGTAGTAATGTGCGTATATGTCTTTCGTGCGTGTGATTCTTTATAACTACGCACTCATGCATTACTTTAAATGCCCCCACCCACTTTCATGTAAATTTACAACTACGTATTTTAGCCCCGCCCATCCGCACATACGTACCCAAGTGTAACATATCATGTGTAACATACCATGTGTAACATACCATGTGTAACATACCATGTGTAACATTTCATGTATAACATATCATGTGTAACATATCATGTGTAACATATCATGTGTAATGGTTTGTTGACATAAAGTCCTGCATCATCCTTTAATAATCTTATAAATGGCAATTTTAATTATAAAGGGACATGTTTCGAGTGTAATTTGCATAAATGATGCCACACCCCTGCACTGCTGTCTCCTGTTTCTGCCCCCCAAAAAAGCAAATAGGACATCAGCAACTATGGACTTCTATTTATTATTTACAGATGTAGCAGAAGTCATTGCAATGAGTGGTACACCATAGCTAGCAGTAAATGCAGGATGGGGGCTATACTGCGTCAAGTAACTTTAGTTGTGAATAACTTAGTAGTCAACTATGTTGCAAATAACATACTATAGGTATGAGTAAGCGGATTTCAATATTTGTTAACTAACCTACCCTACCCTAAAAATTTCCACACCGCCCGCACGAAAAATAGGGATGGTGCAAACTGCAGGTAAAAGCTTAATCAAGCTCGAGCTGTACAAACTACATGTATTCCCCTCCCCCACCATGGGTACCTATGCCTCTCACCCCCATCCCGCCAACGCCAAAGCGTTCCATTACGTCATGCTAAAACTGTTGGCTCCAGTTCCGTAATATAATTGCGTATAGTTTCCCAACGGCTTCTCCTGGGCGAACTTTCTTCACAGAAAAAACTCTCGTGTCTTTTCCAACCACACAACGCGTTTCACTGCATTCAGAGACTCTACATGTTATGCGAAAATAATAACGCTTTCGTCGATTATTCATAGCAACTAATGCGACAAGAGAAAGCTTATATCATTCTCCTCATCCTATCAATATTAGCCTTCCAAAAACAACTGTGGAAAACTGAAGTCAAAAAGAAGAAGAAAACCCATCAGAATAATGTCCAGTTTTCCATTTTTAAATCCCATTTCAAAATACTTGCCAAACAAATCAATAATTAAATTAATCTGTTTCCATGACTAATTGACATTATCTGGCACGGCTTTTAAATAACCCGATTTCACAAAGATTTGACACAAATCCAGCGCAAGGAGCCAGGTTTTTAATAGTCTATTTTATTCCATAATGAAATTCATTTAGCAAAAGGTTTGATAAAATTGTAGATAGTTCCAAAATAATAAGACTTTTTTTTTTTACCCTAGATCTGTATGAATGTTTGGGGTAATTTATTTCAATAAAGCAAGTTTAATAGCTGTCAAATGTAGAGACATAATTTATAATTACAGAAACGGATATGGTTCATAAAAAAAACTGTAGCTGTTAATGCACAAAATATTACGCTGGGCCAAAATTTCTTTTTAAAAACACGATCTGGGAAACAGACGGGTGCTGTATTGGTGAGTGATCGCTAGAATGCTCTCTGTATTAGTGAGTGATCCCTAGAATGCTCTCTGTATTGGTGAGTGATCGCTAGAATGCTCTCTGTATTGGTGAGTGATCGCTAGAATGCTCTCTGTATTGGTGAGTGATCGCTAGAATGCTCTCTGTATTGGTGAGTGATCGCTAGAATGCTCTCTGTATTGGTGAGTGATCGCTAGAATGCTCTCTGTATTGGTGAGTGATCGCTAGAATGCTCTCTGTATTGGTGAGTGATCGCTAGAATGCTCTCTGTATTGGTGAGTGATCGCTAGAATGCTCTCTGTATTAGTGAGTGATCCCTAGAATGCTCTCTGTATTGGTGAGTGATCGCTAGAATGCTCTCTGTATTGGTGAGTGATCGCTAGAATGCTCTCTGTATTGGTGAGTGATCGCTAGAATGCTCTCTGTATTGGTGAGTGATCGCTAGAATGCTCTCTGTATTGGTGAGTGATCGCTAGAATGCTCTCTGTATTGGTGAGTGATCGCTAGAATGCTCTCTGTATTGGTGAGTGATCGCTAGAATGCTCTCTGTATTGGTGAGTGATCGCTAGAATGCTCTCTGTATTAGTGAGTGATCCCTAGAATGCTCTCTGTATTGGTGAGTGATCGCTAGAATGCTCTCTGTATTGGTGAGTGATCGCTAGAATGCTCTCTGTATTGGTGAGTGATCGCTAGAATGCTCTCTGTATTGGTGAGTGATCGCTAGAATGCTCTCTGTATTGGTGAGTGATCGCTAGAATGCTCTCTGTATTGGTGAGTGATCGCTAGAATGCTCTCTGTATTGGTGAGTGATCGCTAGAATGCTCTCTGTATTGGTGAGTGATCGCTAGAATGCTCTCTGTATTAGTGAGTGATCCCTAGAATGCTCTCTGTATTGGTGAGTGATCGCTAGAATGCTCTCTGTATTGGTGAGTGATCGCTAGAATGCTCTCTGTATTGGTGAGTGATCGCTAGAATGCTCTCTGTATTGGTGAGTGATCGCTAGAATGCTCTCTGTATTGGTGAGTGATCGCTAGAATGCTCTCTGTATTGGTGAGTGATCGCTAGAATGCTCTCTGTATTGGTGAGTGATCGCTAGAATGCTCTCTGTATTGGTGAGTGATCGCTAGAATGCTCTCTGTATTAGTGAGTGATCCCTAGAATGCTCTCTGTATTGGTGAGTGATCGCTAGAATGCTCTCTGTATTGGTGAGTGATCGCTAGAATGCTCTCTGTATTGGTGAGTGATCGCTAGAATGCTCTCTGTATTGGTGAGTGATCGCTAGAATGCTCTCTGTATTGGTGAGTGATCGCTAGAATGCTCTCTGTATTGGTGAGTGATCGCTAGAATGCTCTCTGTATTGGTGAGTGATCGCTAGAATGCTCTCTGTATTGGTGAGTGATCGCTAGAATGCTCTCTGTATTAGTGAGTGATCCCTAGAATGCTCTCTGTATTGGTGAGTGATCGCTAGAATGCTCTCTGTATTGGTGAGTGATCGCTAGAATGCTCTCTGTATTGGTGAGTGATCGCTAGAATGCTCTCTGTATTGGTGAGTGATCGCTAGAATGCTCTCTGTATTGGTGAGTGATCGCTAGAATGCTCTCTGTATTGGTGAGTGATCGCTAGAATGCTCTCTGTATTGGTGAGTGATCGCTAGAATGCTCTCTGTATTGGTGAGTGATCGCTAGAATGCTCTCTGTATTAGTGAGTGATCCCTAGAATGCTCTCTGTATTGGTGAGTGATCGCTAGAATGCTCTCTGTATTGGTGCGTGATCGCTAGAATGCTCTCTGTATTGGTGAGTGATCGCTAGAATGCTCTCTGTATTGGTGCGTGATCGCTAGAATGCTCTCTGTATTGGTGAGTGATCGCTAGAATGCTCTCTGTATTGGTGCGTGATCGCTAGAATGCTCTCTGTATTGGTGAGTGATCGCTAGAATGCTCTCTGTATTGGTGCGTGATCGCTAGAATGCTCTCTGTATTGGTGAGTGATCGCTAGAATGCTCTCTATTGGTGAGTGATCGCTAGAATGCTCTCTATTGGTGAGTGATCGCTAGAATGCTCTCTATTGGTGAGTGATCGCTAGAATGCTCTCTATTGGTGAGTGATCGCTAGAATGCTCTCTATTGGTGAGTGATCGCTAGAATGCTCTCTATTGGTGAGTGATCGCTAGAATGCTCTCTATTGGTGAGTGATCGCTAGAATGCTCTCTATTGGTGAGTGATCGCTAGAATGCTCTCTATTGGTGAGTGATCGCTAGAATGCTCTCTATTGGTGAGTGATCGCTAGAATGCTCTCTATTGGTGAGTGATCGCTAGAATGCTCTCTATTGGTGAGTGATCGCTAGAATGCTCTCTATTGGTGAGTGATCGCTAGAATGCTCTCTATTGGTGAGTGATCGCTAGAATGCTCTCTATTGGTGAGTGATCGCTAGAATGCTCTCTGTATTGGTGAGTGATCGCTAGAATGGTCTCTGTATTGGTGAGTGATCGTTAGAATTCTCTCTGTATCGGTGAGTGATCGCTAGAATGCTCTCTATTGGTGAGTGATCGCTAGAATGCTCTCTGTATTGGTGCGTGATCGCTAGAATGCTCTCTGTATTGGTGAGTGATCACTAGAATGCTCTCTGTATTGGTGAGTGATCGCTAGAATGCTCTCTGTATTAGTGAGTGATCCCTAGAATGCTCTCTGTATTGGTGAGTGATCGCTAGAATGCTCTCTGTATTGGTGAGTGATCGCTAGAATGTTCTCTGTATTGGTGAGTGATCGCTAGAATGCTCTCTGTATTGGTGAGTGATCCCTATAACGCTCTCTGTATTGGCTGGGGGTTGCTCCAATGCTCTCTGTATTTGTGAATTATTAATAGGATGCTCTCTGTATTGGTGAGTGGTCACTATGATGTTCGGTGCATTGGAGTGATGGTCACTCGGATGCTCTCTGTATTGAATGATGGTGACTTGGATGTAATCTGCATTGTGTACAGGTCACTATGAATCTCTGTATTGCACAAAGGTCACTGGAATGCTAGTTATATACTAGCCAGTAAATGTTGTATATGACTGAGGTTCATTGACATAACACTTTTTTTCTCTCACATAAGTGCTTAAGCATTAAGGGTTGGATTCACACATAAGTATGTGATCTGTAGGTGCGGATACGAACGTATCCACCCCTAATTCGCCGCTTCTCCCCCTTGTCCTGATTTTTTAAGTGCCTAATGAAATTTACAACTGCCATAGGGCACCCTTAATTACCCGTGAGTATTTTACCTCTTAAGGAGGGAAAATACGCACGAAGATTCCCCAGCCCTCCTCCCAGCCTAATTCACATCCCTCTTCCCCACCCACTTTATGGAAGTAACCCCCAGCAAGCCCCCTCTTCCCTCATAAACAACATGTTGTCTTTAAAGACAGCACGTAGTTAAAATCCATACAGAACCCCCTACGCATGCGCAGTGGCTCTGTAAGGAAAAATACGCACCTAAGAAGCATCAGCTTCAGGGCCTAATTGTCTATAAAGGAGCCCAATCACATAAGATATATGAACATCATATATAATAGTTTGCTAATCCTGGTTATTATTGTGTAGACTCTGCCTAAACTAACATGTGGCCCATTTGAGATTATTTTTTTAATTTTTTTCCCTTTAAATTCCTAATCCGACCCTGCTTGCATAAAACAGATCGGCTTACTGTGACAGGAGAGTCTAAAACAGCCGCTGTCCTCCATTTTGTGTGCTTCTATGTGTATGTATTATTGAAATAGTGTTGAAAAAGATAGCCAAGGAATGTTGTTTACTAGGTATTTTCAAGGATTCCTCCTAAGTATACTGTGCAGAATGTAGAAAATAACAATAAAACAAACACCAATTAACTTGCTGAAAACATGTTTACAATTTTATAAAGAAGGGAGTTCCGGCGCTGTTGCTGTTGGGGTATATAGGTCTGACTACAAGGTCAGCTCATCGGCCTCTCCTATAGGACGGATATATTGGGATGGGGGCTCTTGGATTCCTACTGAATATTAACAAGCTGAAGCTAAGTATTTTTCATGTACTCTTCATAAATGTAAACTTTGATTAAGAATTTTATGGTGTCTCCTTTAACTCCATGGGCCAGATTTACTAAGATGTGGATTTGGAAAAGTGGAGATGTTGTCCCTAGCAACCAATCAGATTCTAGATGACATTCTCTAGTATGTGATAGGAAAGTGAGAGCTAGAATCTGATTGGTTGCCATGGGCAACATCTCCACTTTTCCAAACCCGCAGCTTAGTAAATCTGGCATATATCCAAATAACCTGCAAGTCCACCCAATGACTTCCAGTAGCTCTGAAAAGGTTAAATACCAAAATAAGTGAATCTATCCTGTAGTCATTGTTATGAATATACTAGAACATAGGATTACATTATATTGTAAAGCTGGCCATACACTAGAGATTATGGCTCCCAGCGTGTGGTGGCCGAAATTTGTGGCGATTTTCACCTAAGGAAACACACAGCAGCAACTGGGAGCAATAGAGTCCCTATTGGCTAGTTGAAGTCTTGCTCTGATTGGTTGGGACTCCTGTCAATCGTGACAGGATTCCCATACAGCCAGCCTATTGGCTGACTAAACAAAAAATTTATGAATGAAAAAAAAAGTGTGGGAGGTTCTGCAGCTTTCTAAAGGGCTGACTGACAGAGAAACTAGTGTGTGGCACCTTCTTCGCCTCCTGCCCATAGTTTCCCCTTATTCCGTCTGTCTGACTCTAATTACTGTTCTTACAGGTAATGAGTCAGACAGACACGGAAACTGCAACCAGGAGGAGGAGGTAATCAGACTTGCTCACACGCTAAAAGATATTGGGCTGTATTCCCGTATTCAGAGATGCGTTTATTCAAAAGTACGCAATTATACGCACGCACGTAGCAAGTCAACACCCATGACACGCCCCTCTCACGACCATGCAATCGTAGACTTACATCCCCACAGAGCACCTCTAACTTTACGTGTGTATATGTATGCCGTACGCGCAATTCTATGTAGCCGCACCCTCACAGACTCCTTTAGATGCCTCCCCCC
>WWET01002509.1:165510-180699 GCA_011038615.1 Limnodynastes dumerilii
CAATCAGATTCTAGATGACATTCTCTAGTATGTGATAGGAAAGGTAGAGCTAGAATCTGATTGGTTGCCATGGGCAACATCTCCACTTTTCCAAACCCGCAGTTTAGTAAATCTGGCATATATCCAAATAACCTGCAAGTCCTACCAATGACTTCCAGTAGCTCTGAAAAGGTTAAATACCCAAATAATTAAAGTGAATCTATCCTGTAGTCATTGTTATGAATATACTGGAACATAGGATTACATTATATTGTAAAGCTGGCCATACACTAGAGATTATGGCTCCCAGCGTGTGGTGGCCGAAATTTGTGGCGATTTTCACCTAAGGAACCATGCAGCAGCGACTGGGAGCAATAATCTCTGAAGGAGTCCCATGTAGCTAGCCTATTGGCTGGTTGAAGTCTTGCTCTGATTGGTTGGGACTCCTGTCAATCTTGACAGGATTCCCATGCAGCCAGCCTATTGGCTGACTAAACAAAAAATTTATGAATGAAAAAAAAAAGTGTGGGAGGTTCTGCAGCTTTCTAAAGGGCTGACTGACAGAGAAACTAGCGTGTGGCACCTTCGCCTCCTGCCCGTAGTTTCCCCTTATTCCGTCTGTCTGACTCTAATTACTGTTCTTACAGGTAAAGAGTCAGACAGACACGGAAACTGCAACCAGGAGGTGGAGGTAATCAGACTTGCTCACACGCTAAAAGATATTGGGCCGTATTGCGTTTATTCAAAAGGACGCAATGATACGCACGCACGTAGCAAATCAACACCCATGACACTCCCCTCTCACGGCCGTGCAATCGTAGACTTACACCCCCATAGAGCACCTCTAACTTTACGTGCGTATATGTATGCCGTACGCGCAATTCTATGTAGCCGCACCCTCAAAGACTCCTTTAAATGCCACCCCCCACCCTCTTTCAGGTAACTTTTCAAGCACGTATTTACCCCGCCCCTCCGTACGTATGTCCCCAAGTGCGATTCACATGTCCGTACCTAAAACACTTACATGCGTATATTTCACGTAATTTACGTAAATAAAGTTACTACACATGCGCAGATAAAACCGTACCTAAAAATACGCACGTAACTCCACGTGAAAACGGACCTGTGAATCCAATCCATCGTCCCCTCGGGAATTCCCTTTGATTAGATTATTATCCCGGAGCCTGTCTGGGAGGATAATCTGAGGTTTTAGAAATCCGTCTATACCGCAGACAACAGAGGTTTTTGGCCCGATCCACGATAATCTAGTGTGCGGCCAGCTTTGGTTCTGCACTATAACGGGTGTTTGAATCTTAGGTAGAGCATGTGTTAAATGTAAAAAAATAATGCAATAGTACATACTATACACTTATCAATACATTACAGAGAGCAACATCTTCTACAATAGAGGTAAAAGACGCAAATGGGAATAGACAAAGCTTGAAATGTGCAATAAAGATTCTCCAATTCACAATTCAATACTTTTTATGAATAATTAGAATTAAAACCAAACCTCTTATTTAAAACTTTAATGCCAGAAGTCTATTTACTTCCCAGAATCAGTCAATGATTACTGGAAATGTCGAGGTAAGAGACGGCATTAGCGAGGAGGAAAGACGGCACAATTATAAAGCAATCCTACGGTAAGTGAGGTTCAATAAGAGATGCAGAGGTTTTGGCTCAGCCTGGGGGTCCATTAACATAGTTCCATGTTCAATATGTCTGAGCCTCATCCCAATTAGTCGGAAAATCCCAAACACATATACAAAAAAAACACAACAGACAATGCTTCATTGTTCAGCCGCCGTCTACATCGAAAGCCTTCAATGGGCAGCAAATAAGCCAAATTGTATTACTGGATGAACAATAGCAGAAACTTTTTTCAAACCAATGCGGTTGGCTGCTGAATGAGAAAAATGCATTTGTGAGTCTGGATCGTTCGCCGGCCGCCATCAATCAATCCTTATAAAGTATGGCGGCTTTTTCCAACAATACAAATCATTACAGTTTGTTTCTTGGAAGAAGCAGGCACCAGGTGTGCCAATTAAATGTGCTGGCACAGGTAGAAATAAAAGGGGCAGACATTCTGCCAGGTATAATTTAAGACTGCTCTCCTCCCTTGTTGCTCAATTAATAAACAATCATATTCGTAGATCTGTCGCTTCTTAGCGATTCCCTTTATGTATATATGTTGGCGAACGCATTGAACTGGCAAACACACGCACGGGCTCACAGCTCTCCGTATGAAGGAGATGGGGTAGGACTGGATGCGGTCACCTATATCAAAAATGGTACATCCGCCAGATGTATGGGGACTATTTCATTGATAAAACTGTATACAAATGGAAAATTGTTATTGGGGATGGGAACCTATTTACCCGTTACCAATAGTTACAGACTGCGGAAGTTGGCGGTGGGTAGAAGGCTATTGTTAGGCTGCAGCGGGTAGAAGGTTATGGTTGTAAAAGGTTAGGGTTAGGGTTAGTTGCGGGGCATGAAGGAAGGGGGTTAAGGTTAGACAGTTAAGGGTTAAGGTTAGACAGGCAAGGGTTAAGGTTAGACAGGCAAGGGTTAAGGTTAGACAGGCAAGGGTTATGGTTAGACAGGAAAGGGTTATGGTTAGACAGGAAAGGGTTATGGTTAGACAGGAAAGGGTTAAGGTTAGACAGGCAAGGGTTAAGGTTAGACAGGAAAGGGTCATGGTTAGACAGGAAAGGGTTAAGGGTAGAGTAAGCTAAAAAAAGCTTTCGGTGAATGATTCTTCGCGACTCTAGGAGTCCTACCACTGCCGCTTTCTCCAATGGAGTCTTACGGCATATGCCCGGAGTCTACATTCAGCGTCCATATAATGGTCTTTCGCAAAAAAAAAATTAAAAACATACCGGCAAACCGCATCCAAAGCAGATATAAGGAGGGTGGAGAATGTCCCCATGTGGACAGAGTGAAATATTCTGTTCACTACAAAGAAGTTGATGTAAAATGAAGAAATATGAGCGTTTTCCACGTTCTAAGTGCAGGAAATGTCTGCATTTCAGTACAGCATTTGCGTGCGTTTCAGGCTTCTGTGCTGGAAGTCTTTCCGACAGCGGGGCGGGAAAATGCCATGTGCACAACATGTATGGAGGGGAAGGGGTATTTAAATAGTGATTAAACCCTTTTGTACGATTCCCAGTTACAACATTTAAGGTAGGGTCCTGCGCCCAGAACTCTGCATGTGGTAAGGGGAGTGGTATTTGAAGGGGCGGAGCCTAAGAGATTTACCCTGGAGAGATGTCTCTTTCTTTGATTAAAATGTTTGTTTGAATTCATAACTAAGGTAACGTGCGGCCATTTGGAATACTGGGCCGTATATACGCAGGCTGTGTGTGTATGTTTGAATTTTTTTCCTATCTGAACATGCGCACGGCAGATATAACGCATAGGAAACTCATTACGCACGGAGTTTATCTAAGAACCTAAAGACATCCGTAAAAAAGGGGTGTGTCAGGACTCCATAAGAGCGAGGTTCAGAAATGTGGATGGGGGGAGGCATTTAAACAGGACGGTACGGGCGGGGTTAGGCACTTCCGTTCTTACTTTCTCAAAAGCCGCACAAACACAAGGTAGCCCTATGGTGGCGAAAGTCAGCTAAAATCCATGACAACGAAGGGAGTGTCATGGGAGGGCACTTGTTACATAGGTGCGTGGTTTTGCGAATCCGTGTGCACTTATTTCCTACTTAAATTTGAATCAGGGCCACTGTGTTCAGTCCTGGAGGCCATATTCCCAGAAGAGCATAAACACATTAGAGACTGTGCAAAGAAGAACAACTCAAATGGTGCATGGCCTGTGTCACACAGCATACCAAGAAAGACTAGAGGAACTAAACATGTATAGCTTGGAGCAGAGAAGAGCAACTAAAATGGTGCATGGCCTGTGTCTCACACACCATACCAAGAAAGACTAGAGAAAGATATAATGTATAGCTTGGAGCAGAGAAGAGCAACTCAAATGGTGCATGGCCTGTGTCACACAACATACCAAGAAAGACTAGAGGAACTAAACATGTATAGCTTGGAGCAGAGAAGAGCAACTCAAATGGTGCATGGCCTGTGTCACACAACATACCAAGAAAGACTAGAGGAACTAAACATGTATAGCTTGGAGCAGAGAAGAGCAACTCAAATGGTGCATGGCCTGTGTCACACAACATACCAAGAAAGACTAGAGGAACTAAACATGTATAGCTTGGAGCAGAGAAGAGCAACTCAAATGGTGCATGGCCTGTGTCACACAACATACCAAGAAAGACTAGAGGAACTAAACATGTATAGCTTGGAGCAGAGAAGAGCAACTCAAATGGTGCATGGCCTGTGTCACACAACATACCAAGAAAGACTAGAGGAACTAAACATGTATAGCTTGGAGCAGAGAAGAGCAACTCAAATGGTGCATGGCCTGTGTCACACAACATACCAAGAAAGACTAGAGGAACTAAACATGTATAGCTTGGAGCAGAGAAGAGCAACTCAAATGGTGCATGGCCTGTGTCACACAACATACCAAGAAAGACTAGAGGAACTAAACATGTATAGCTTGGAGCAGAGAAGAGCAACTCAAATGGTGCATGGCCTGTGTCACACAACATACCAAGAAAGACTAGAGGAACTAAACATGTATAGCTTGGAGCAGAGAAGAGCAACTCAAATGGTGCATGGCCTGTGTCACACAACATACCAAGAAAGACTAGAGGAACTAAACATGTATAGCTTGGAGCAGAGAAGAGCAACTCAAATGGTGCATGGCCTGTGTCACACAACATACCAAGAAAGACTAGAGGAACTAAACATGTATAGCTTGGAGCAGAGAAGAGCAACTCAAATGGTGCATGGCCTGTGTCACACAACATACCAAGAAAGACTAGAGGAACTAAACATGTATAGCTTGGAGCAGAGAAGAGCAACTCAAATGGTGCATGGCCTGTGTCACACAACATACCAAGAAAGACTAGAGGAACTAAACATGTATAGCTTGGAGCAGAGAAGAGCAACTCAAATGGTGCATGGCCTGTGTCACACAACATACCAAGAAAGACTAGAGGAACTAAACATGTATAGCTTGGAGCAGAGAAGAGCAACTCAAATGGTGCATGGCCTGTGTCACACAACATACCAAGAAAGACTAGAGGAACTAAACATGTATAGCTTGGAGCAGAGAAGAGCAACTCAAATGGTGCATGGCCTGTGTCACACAACATACCAAGAAAGACTAGAGGAACTAAACATGTATAGCTTGGAGCAGAGAAGAGCAACTCAAATGGTGCATGGCCTGTGTCACACAACATACCAAGAAAGACTAGAGGAACTAAACATGTATAGCTTGGAGCAGAGAAGAGCAACTCAAATGGTGCATGGCCTGTGTCACACAACATACCAAGAAAGACTAGAGGAACTAAACATGTATAGCTTGGAGCAGAGAAGAGCAACTCAAATGGTGCATGGCCTGTGTCACACAACATACCAAGAAAGACTAGAGGAACTAAACATGTATAGCTTGGAGCAGAGAAGAGCAACTCAAATGGTGCATGGCCTGTGTCACACAACATACCAAGAAAGACTAGAGGAACTAAACATGTATAGCTTGGAGCAGAGAAGAGCAACTCAAATGGTGCATGGCCTGTGTCACACAACATACCAAGAAAGACTAGAGGAACTAAACATGTATAGCTTGGAGCAGAGAAGAGCAACTCAAATGGTGCATGGCCTGTGTCACACAACATACCAAGAAAGACTAGAGGAACTAAACATGTATAGCTTGGAGCAGAGAAGAGCAACTCAAATGGTGCATGGCCTGTGTCACACAACATACCAAGAAAGACTAGAGGAACTAAACATGTATAGCTTGGAGCAGAGAAGAGCAACTCAAATGGTGCATGGCCTGTGTCACACAACATACCAAGAAAGACTAGAGGAACTAAACATGTATAGCTTGGAGCAGAGAAGAGCAACTCAAATGGTGCATGGCCTGTGTCACACAACATACCAAGAAAGACTAGAGGAACTAAACATGTATAGCTTGGAGCAGAGAAGAGCAACTCAAATGGTGCATGGCCTGTGTCACACAACATACCAAGAAAGACTAGAGGAACTAAACATGTATAGCTTGGAGCAGAGAAGAGCAACTCAAATGGTGCATGGCCTGTGTCACACAACATACCAAGAAAGACTAGAGGAACTAAACATGTATAGCTTGGAGCAGAGAAGAGCAACTCAAATGGTGCATGGCCTGTGTCACACAACATACCAAGAAAGACTAGAGGAACTAAACATGTATAGCTTGGAGCAGAGAAGAGCAACTCAAATGGTGCATGGCCTGTGTCACACAACATACCAAGAAAGACTAGAGGAACTAAACATGTATAGCTTGGAGCAGAGAAGAGCAACTCAAATGGTGCATGGCCTGTGTCACACAACATACCAAGAAAGACTAGAGGAACTAAACATGTATAGCTTGGAGCAGAGAAGAGCAACTCAAATGGTGCATGGCCTGTGTCACACAACATACCAAGAAAGACTAGAGGAACTAAACATGTATAGCTTGGAGCAGAGAAGAGCAACTCAAATGGTGCATGGCCTGTGTCACACAACATACCAAGAAAGACTAGAGGAACTAAACATGTATAGCTTGGAGCAGAGAAGAGCAACTCAAATGGTGCATGGCCTGTGTCACACAACATACCAAGAAAGACTAGAGGAACTAAACATGTATAGCTTGGAGCAGAGAAGAGCAACTCAAATGGTGCATGGCCTGTGTCACACAACATACCAAGAAAGACTAGAGGAACTAAACATGTATAGCTTGGAGCAGAGAAGAGCAACTCAAATGGTGCATGGCCTGTGTCACACAACATACCAAGAAAGACTAGAGGAACTAAACATGTATAGCTTGGAGCAGAGAAGAGCAACTCAAATGGTGCATGGCCTGTGTCACACAACATACCAAGAAAGACTAGAGGAACTAAACATGTATAGCTTGGAGCAGAGAAGAGCAACTCAAATGGTGCATGGCCTGTGTCACACAACATACCAAGAAAGACTAGAGGAACTAAACATGTATAGCTTGGAGCAGAGAAGAGCAACTCAAATGGTGCATGGCCTGTGTCACACAACATACCAAGAAAGACTAGAGGAACTAAACATGTATAGCTTGGAGCAGAGAAGAGCAACTCAAATGGTGCATGGCCTGTGTCACACAACATACCAAGAAAGACTAGAGGAACTAAACATGTATAGCTTGGAGCAGAGAAGAGCAACTCAAATGGTGCATGGCCTGTGTCACACAACATACCAAGAAAGACTAGAGGAACTAAACATGTATAGCTTGGAGCAGAGAAGAGCAACTCAAATGGTGCATGGCCTGTGTCACACAACATACCAAGAAAGACTAGAGGAACTAAACATGTATAGCTTGGAGCAGAGAAGAGCAACTCAAATGGTGCATGGCCTGTGTCACACAACATACCAAGAAAGACTAGAGGAACTAAACATGTATAGCTTGGAGCAGAGAAGAGCAACTCAAATGGTGCATGGCCTGTGTCACACAACATACCAAGAAAGACTAGAGGAACTAAACATGTATAGCTTGGAGCAGAGAAGAGCAACTCAAATGGTGCATGGCCTGTGTCACACAACATACCAAGAAAGACTAGAGGAACTAAACATGTATAGCTTGGAGCAGAGAAGAGCAACTCAAATGGTGCATGGCCTGTGTCACACAACATACCAAGAAAGACTAGAGGAACTAAACATGTATAGCTTGGAGCAGAGAAGAGCAACTCAAATGGTGCATGGCCTGTGTCACACAACATACCAAGAAAGACTAGAGGAACTAAACATGTATAGCTTGGAGCAGAGAAGAGCAACTCAAATGGTGCATGGCCTGTGTCACACAACATACCAAGAAAGACTAGAGGAACTAAACATGTATAGCTTGGAGCAGAGAAGAGCAACTCAAATGGTGCATGGCCTGTGTCACACAACATACCAAGAAAGACTAGAGGAACTAAACATGTATAGCTTGGAGCAGAGAAGAGCAACTCAAATGGTGCATGGCCTGTGTCACACAACATACCAAGAAAGACTAGAGGAACTAAACATGTATAGCTTGGAGCAGAGAAGAGCAACTCAAATGGTGCATGGCCTGTGTCACACAACATACCAAGAAAGACTAGAGGAACTAAACATGTATAGCTTGGAGCAGAGAAGAGCAACTCAAATGGTGCATGGCCTGTGTCACACAACATACCAAGAAAGACTAGAGGAACTAAACATGTATAGCTTGGAGCAGAGAAGAGCAACTCAAATGGTGCATGGCCTGTGTCACACAACATACCAAGAAAGACTAGAGGAACTAAACATGTATAGCTTGGAGCAGAGAAGAGCAACTCAAATGGTGCATGGCCTGTGTCACACAACATACCAAGAAAGACTAGAGGAACTAAACATGTATAGCTTGGAGCAGAGAAGAGCAACTCAAATGGTGCATGGCCTGTGTCACACAACATACCAAGAAAGACTAGAGGAACTAAACATGTATAGCTTGGAGCAGAGAAGAGCAACTCAAATGGTGCATGGCCTGTGTCACACAACATACCAAGAAAGACTAGAGGAACTAAACATGTATAGCTTGGAGCAGAGAAGAGCAACTCAAATGGTGCATGGCCTGTGTCACACAACATACCAAGAAAGACTAGAGGAACTAAACATGTATAGCTTGGAGCAGAGAAGAGCAACTCAAATGGTGCATGGCCTGTGTCACACAACATACCAAGAAAGACTAGAGGAACTAAACATGTATAGCTTGGAGCAGAGAAGAGCAACTCAAATGGTGCATGGCCTGTGTCACACAACATACCAAGAAAGACTAGAGGAACTAAACATGTATAGCTTGGAGCAGAGAAGAGCAACTCAAATGGTGCATGGCCTGTGTCACACAACATACCAAGAAAGACTAGAGGAACTAAACATGTATAGCTTGGAGCAGAGAAGAGCAACTCAAATGGTGCATGGCCTGTGTCACACAACATACCAAGAAAGACTAGAGGAACTAAACATGTATAGCTTGGAGCAGAGAAGAGCAACTCAAATGGTGCATGGCCTGTGTCACACAACATACCAAGAAAGACTAGAGGAACTAAACATGTATAGCTTGGAGCAGAGAAGAGCAACTCAAATGGTGCATGGCCTGTGTCACACAACATACCAAGAAAGACTAGAGGAACTAAACATGTATAGCTTGGAGCAGAGAAGAGCAACTCAAATGGTGCATGGCCTGTGTCACACAACATACCAAGAAAGACTAGAGGAACTAAACATGTATAGCTTGGAGCAGAGAAGAGCAACTCAAATGGTGCATGGCCTGTGTCACACAACATACCAAGAAAGACTAGAGGAACTAAACATGTATAGCTTGGAGCAGAGAAGAGCAACTCAAATGGTGCATGGCCTGTGTCACACAACATACCAAGAAAGACTAGAGGAACTAAACATGTATAGCTTGGAGCAGAGAAGAGCAACTCAAATGGTGCATGGCCTGTGTCACACAACATACCAAGAAAGACTAGAGGAACTAAACATGTATAGCTTGGAGCAGAGAAGAGCAACTCAAATGGTGCATGGCCTGTGTCACACAACATACCAAGAAAGACTAGAGGAACTAAACATGTATAGCTTGGAGCAGAGAAGAGCAACTCAAATGGTGCATGGCCTGTGTCACACAACATACCAAGAAAGACTAGAGGAACTAAACATGTATAGCTTGGAGCAGAGAAGAGCAACTCAAATGGTGCATGGCCTGTGTCACACAACATACCAAGAAAGACTAGAGGAACTAAACATGTATAGCTTGGAGCAGAGAAGAGCAACTCAAATGGTGCATGGCCTGTGTCACACAACATACCAAGAAAGACTAGAGGAACTAAACATGTATAGCTTGGAGCAGAGAAGAGCAACTCAAATGGTGCATGGCCTGTGTCACACAACATACCAAGAAAGACTAGAGGAACTAAACATGTATAGCTTGGAGCAGAGAAGAGCAACTCAAATGGTGCATGGCCTGTGTCACACAACATACCAAGAAAGACTAGAGGAACTAAACATGTATAGCTTGGAGCAGAGAAGAGCAACTCAAATGGTGCATGGCCTGTGTCACACAACATACCAAGAAAGACTAGAGGAACTAAACATGTATAGCTTGGAGCAGAGAAGAGCAACTCAAATGGTGCATGGCCTGTGTCACACAACATACCAAGAAAGACTAGAGGAACTAAACATGTATAGCTTGGAGCAGAGAAGAGCAACTCAAATGGTGCATGGCCTGTGTCACACAACATACCAAGAAAGACTAGAGGAACTAAACATGTATAGCTTGGAGCAGAGAAGAGCAACTCAAATGGTGCATGGCCTGTGTCACACAACATACCAAGAAAGACTAGAGGAACTAAACATGTATAGCTTGGAGCAGAGAAGAGCAACTCAAATGGTGCATGGCCTGTGTCACACAACATACCAAGAAAGACTAGAGGAACTAAACATGTATAGCTTGGAGCAGAGAAGAGCAACTCAAATGGTGCATGGCCTGTGTCACACAACATACCAAGAAAGACTAGAGGAACTAAACATGTATAGCTTGGAGCAGAGAAGAGCAACTCAAATGGTGCATGGCCTGTGTCACACAACATACCAAGAAAGACTAGAGGAACTAAACATGTATAGCTTGGAGCAGAGAAGAGCAACTCAAATGGTGCATGGCCTGTGTCACACAACATACCAAGAAAGACTAGAGGAACTAAACATGTATAGCTTGGAGCAGAGAAGAGCAACTCAAATGGTGCATGGCCTGTGTCACACAACATACCAAGAAAGACTAGAGGAACTAAACATGTATAGCTTGGAGCAGAGAAGAGCAACTCAAATGGTGCATGGCCTGTGTCACACAACATACCAAGAAAGACTAGAGGAACTAAACATGTATAGCTTGGAGCAGAGAAGAGCAACTCAAATGGTGCATGGCCTGTGTCACACAACATACCAAGAAAGACTAGAGGAACTAAACATGTATAGCTTGGAGCAGAGAAGAGCAACTCAAATGGTGCATGGCCTGTGTCACACAACATACCAAGAAAGACTAGAGGAACTAAACATGTATAGCTTGGAGCAGAGAAGAGCAACTCAAATGGTGCATGGCCTGTGTCACACAACATACCAAGAAAGACTAGAGGAACTAAACATGTATAGCTTGGAGCAGAGAAGAGCAACTCAAATGGTGCATGGCCTGTGTCACACAACATACCAAGAAAGACTAGAGGAACTAAACATGTATAGCTTGGAGCAGAGAAGAGCAACTCAAATGGTGCATGGCCTGTGTCACACAACATACCAAGAAAGACTAGAGGAACTAAACATGTATAGCTTGGAGCAGAGAAGAGCAACTCAAATGGTGCATGGCCTGTGTCACACAACATACCAAGAAAGACTAGAGGAACTAAACATGTATAGCTTGGAGCAGAGAAGAGCAACTCAAATGGTGCATGGCCTGTGTCACACAACATACCAAGAAAGACTAGAGGAACTAAACATGTATAGCTTGGAGCAGAGAAGAGCAACTCAAATGGTGCATGGCCTGTGTCACACAACATACCAAGAAAGACTAGAGGAACTAAACATGTATAGCTTGGAGCAGAGAAGAGCAACTCAAATGGTGCATGGCCTGTGTCACACAACATACCAAGAAAGACTAGAGGAACTAAACATGTATAGCTTGGAGCAGAGAAGAGCAACTCAAATGGTGCATGGCCTGTGTCACACAACATACCAAGAAAGACTAGAGGAACTAAACATGTATAGCTTGGAGCAGAGAAGAGCAACTCAAATGGTGCATGGCCTGTGTCACACAACATACCAAGAAAGACTAGAGGAACTAAACATGTATAGCTTGGAGCAGAGAAGAGCAACTCAAATGGTGCATGGCCTGTGTCACACAACATACCAAGAAAGACTAGAGGAACTAAACATGTATAGCTTGGAGCAGAGAAGAGCAACTCAAAATGTAAGCAGGTGAAGGGAAACATCTATTTCGTTTTTTGTTTTTTGTCTTTTTTAAGTTTGTTATGGATAAATTACATGTAGATCGTGTTTCTTTGTTTATTTTTAACACACAAGTGCCATTTATTTTTCTCTACTGTATAACTATTAAGCAGGGTTGCCAACATACCGAACTTTAGGCAGTTCTCCAGGTATCCCGGGAGACCCGGCAACTCTCCCGCAAGGGACTTGAGGCTCGTGGTTTCCATGAAACCAAGGCCTCAAGTTCTGCCCCCCTGCCTGGAAACACTAGTATCCTACTGTTGCTAGGGACAGGGAGGGACTTGATGATGCATATTGCATCATCAAGCCCCACCCCCAACCCTGTTAAACCCCAAAAATGGTCATTACTAGTGAAGGGGTGGGGCTTAATGACACGATTTGCATAAATGCAGCTATGGCTTCCCTCCAGGAGCTTTTAAAAGTCGGCAACCCTGCTATTAAGGAGACGGCATCATGCTCCCAGCATTACATTGTAAACGGGAGACATTACTATTGCATCCACTTACTCCTCCAGCGCAACTAAAGCAATTGCAAACACATATTGTAAAGCGCACTGCCTACCGATGTCAGCAACTCACCTTCGTTTTCACGCTCTGTTCTTTATAACCGGCAGCTGTCATGTTTCCAAAGCAATGAAATGCTGCACTGTCACTTTCACAGCAAACAAATGAATCATATACTAAAAGGAAGAGATGTAAACACTCAAATCAATCTGTGGGCCACGTTCAATTAGCCACGCAGCCGCGTATTTTGCGGTGTGAAGCTAACTGTGTGAATTTTTTTTTTTTAGAGGTGCACAAAAATCGGGTACCATAATAGACGGAAAAATGCACACCGCAAACATTTCCCCGTCTATCACAGGCTGCGATTCTAATTGAATCTGGAATTGAATCTATGTCAAACTTTCCAACACCGATTGTGTAATTCCGTGGAGTAACAGCCGTGGGAGCAGCCCTGTGAGTACACTACGCACAGGCCAGATAGAGGAGGTTCCTTCCAAATACGTGCCCTGCCTAACTGCTATGAGCAGAAGCCGTGTCTACTTCTGCCCCTGTTGCTATTCAATTCAGGCTATTCCCATAGAGGTGAGAGGTGAAAGCCACTCTCGGCCTCTCTGGAAATTGGTGCAATTGATTCCGAGGACCGGATCCAGGACCGGGAGCGCTTTCCATACGTGCCGGGGGACTATAAGTACTCCCTTCTCTCGTGATTTTTGTGTGACTTAAGATGTCAAAGAGCAGCCTTAAGTCACACGAGCGGATCAGCAGTCCATCCAAACGCTACGCTCTTGTGCGTAGCGTATTTACGCCAGCGTACCTACGATGCACTCCCCTCGGCGCTCCCCTTGTTCGTACTTACTTTTGCCACCTTACACTGAGCAAACCCCAACCCAACTTTTCTAAGCGTAACCGCGGGCGTCCGTAAGCTCCTTGCATAGATACGACGCTTAACATGCCCATACTGTACGATTTAAATGCCTCACCCCGCCCTTGGCGCCTATTTACGGATTTCGTATGGCTGGCACGCCCCCTCGAGCATTGTTACGAGGCTGGTACGCTCAAGACCCATACGCTTAGATTGCGTTGCGTAACATCTGCCCCGTGCATGCGCAGTAAGTACAAATGGCCGGAGTTGACTCACTTGTCCCCTAAAGTGAATGGGAGACATAATCACCCATTCATAAAAAAAATTTCTAAAAGTGTAAGCTTCAGAAAAAGGGACATTCGCATACCCCTTTTTTGGAAGCCACACTTTCTAACCGGAGATTGCAATCGAAGTTATATGTATGCTGTATAAATGTGAGCCCTGCAGTCACAATGCAAATGCACTAAATCTAACAAAAAGTTTATTTATATAGAACTTTTTTTTATGAATAACTACAGTTGTTTTATACTCACAGAAGAATGAAATGCTGGCACAATGGGCTGAAACAGGCTGTGGATTGTCAGCCTTTGACAGGACCTGTAGCTGGTGGAAATATTTTGACATAACTGGATGAGAATCATGTTGAGATGCGCTATGCTATCGAGTGCACAGTCACCTCTAGACCAGTGTGTAGAGAGTAACAGCGGGCTCTAGTCGCCAGTCACAAGACAAAGACCCTTTGACAATACACCTCTCTGTGCCTTATGTCTTGTACGCCGTCGATATTTAGAGGCTTGTTTTAATTAGTGCGACAATTGCTGTTACAGCAGAAAATGAACACTGCCCGGATCCAGAGCTAGTAATGACAGGAGAGTTCGGTACGCCGTTACGGAGCGCAGTGCAATAAATAATGCATCGGAACGGACTCGTCCAATGCAAATTTCAGTCTCCGCATGGGGGACCGACCCAATCATTATGTGCACGAGAAAAATGAGGGGTGGGAATAGGTATTTCAGTTGTACAGTAAAGGCTTGGCTAAGACCTTACAACGATTCAGTATTACCCACGTACAGAAACGCATGCGGAAGATTTAAGGTAGGTTCCAGGACACGGAAATCCTTTCAGCACGTAGAAAAGCAACAGGAGTGCCCCAAATTTTAGCACCAGGGGCAAAAAGAAAAAATGGTGCCCCCAACCCTGAATTAGTAGCCAGTTTATCCTTAAAAATGAACTATTACCATCCCACTTCGACTTTGTGCCCTCTGCTACCGCCCCTATACCCCCTCCTCCTAGTTATGGCCCTGTTCTCCTACATGCGTATTTGGGGATTGCAAATTCCGTTACCGAGGTTACTGAAGTCTGAATCCGGTCCTACAACCCTACGATCCAGAATTAAGCTGCCAACGTAACTCCTCCACAGTGGAAGTGAAGCTATGACAGCGCAATTCTAAATTGCGTAGGTGCAAGGGTTGTACATTCTCGTCGCACAGACAGAATTTAGGTGGCCTGGGCCCTACCTTAACTATAAAGTATCCGCCCCACGTAAAATGGGGCTGATGCGTGACAAACCGCTTCACCAAGCCTATACTGTACTAATAAATTAGCCCCCCCCCCCCGTGCGCCACGCGTACCGTTGCGATGGCTTCATTGCAAAGTAGAGACAACCAAAAGTTGCTTTTCGGCTTTCTCTATTTCGAATGACAGCCATTGTAGAATTTTTTAA
>WWET01002510.1:29723-42080 GCA_011038615.1 Limnodynastes dumerilii
GGCCCAGATGCATACAGGAACACAAAGGATGCACTTTCAGCTATGAAATAATAAATGCAGACAAAGATGCTGTGAATGTTCTTAGTTATAATACAATTAGCATTGTAGTTTTCCCCACAGCTTAACCCTAAGATTCCCCTCCCCACAGCCTAACCCTAAGACTCCTTTCCCTGCAGCCTACTCCTAAGACTACCTTCACCGCAGCCTCACCCTAAGACTACCTTCCCCATAGCTTAACCCTAAAACTCCCATAGAGTCATACTCCCCTTTGGTTGATACAGCTCTCTATGGCAGGTGCGGCGGGTCTGTGGCGGTGCTTCTGAAGAATGAATGGGTAAGTAGGCTGATCGGGATACTTACCCACTCATAAAAAAATTTGGTACTTCCTAATCTTTGCGGACCCCTGCTGGAGGCTGCTGTGTTATGCTAGTTATGTATTTTCACTGTGTGACAGGCGGCTGGACACACACTATGAAAATACATAAATACACCCACAGGCTCTCTGTAATAACACAACCCTGTAAATTTTGACCATGGCTGCTGGCTCCAGGTGCAGGGCGCCGGCCGGGGGCAGTTATGTCTGGCACCCAGATAAATGATCCTCCTCCCGTCTGAGCTGAGTCACACACACCACTGGCAGCACCTCAATCATGTCCATTCCTTCCCATCTCATACTGGAGGATGCAAATTGAGGAGACCTGGGCCGGCGGCAGTCATGTCTGGCTCCCAGATAAATTATCCTCCTCCTGTTAGGGCTGAGTCACACACACCACCGGAAGCACCTCAATCGTGTCCATTCTTTCCCATCTCACACTGAAGGTGCAAATTGGGGAGAGCTGGGTGGACCCCCCATTTGGCCTCAGACTAGCCTTCGTTGTCCTTGGCAGCTTGAAGCAAAAAACCGTGGACTAAAGTTACAGTTCCACCCCCCCTGTCTGCAGGGGCTGCCGCGGAGGTCCCGAAGTTAGCTATTTCGGTACTTTCTCAAGACACGTAGCAGGGGGCGCAAAGATGAGGAAGTACCAAAAATTCTAAATAACGCTATTTTCGAAATAGAGACAGCTAAAAATTAGCTTTCGGCAGTGTCTATTTCTAAAAAAAAAATTGTCAGCGGCTAAACCCAACGGTGTCAAGTTTGCTACTTTCTTCCTGAAATTCAGCATTTGGAAAATCTTCAGTAAAAACCTGTTTTTAGCTCTGCCCTTGCATGTAACTGCCAGTATAAGCTAGTTAAAAAGTATTTCTATAGTTATATTGACCACAGCCATGCCTTGCTGCTTCTTATCATGATAACTGATAAGAGTTGTACTTTCTAACCTGTCAGTGGCACATTCCTCCACATAACATAAGACAATTCGTAACCAATATGAAAGAGCAAGGGAGCTATATTTCCCTTTAGCGGAGCCATGTTTCCGGAGCCTATACTGTAAGCCGCAATAGAAAGTTGGTCTTCGGAAAAATGGCGATAACGGCACAAAATGAAGACATTTATTTTACAAAATGAGGTAGTTTTTCCTCCCCTTCTGTTTCACACTATATGCAAAATTGTAACTTATACTCCCCTTCCAATGTGGCAATGACAAAGGGGCGTTGTGGAAGTTCTCCTCTTCCTCAGGTGAACTAGTGATGTCATAGCGGGTAGGTGAGCAAGGTACGAGGTGGCACAAGGGACCGTCGCCACGCTCATCTACGGACGAGGGCAATACTCCGGCGTCTGAGGAGCCGGCCGTGGCTTTAATATGGTTGCCACTCCGGGCAGTCGTGTTTTATCCACGGCCCTGACTGTCTTCTCGCTGTGGCTGGGCCTTTCTGCCCTGGCCGGGGTGGAGGCAGTGCCGGAGCCGGGAATCTGGACAGCGCCAGTATCTAGTGTGAGTGATGGTCTCCTCCATGGTGCAGGGACAGTGGTGCTATGAGTGTGCATGAGGGGTGAGCGCTGCTGTCACTTGTCTGTCACGGATGTTGATTCGCGGATACGCTGTCACCAGGCTTTGTGTTGTTGTGACGCCGGATGCAGGATGTTTAGGCTGTGGCTGGGCTACCGTGGCTCTCTAGTTGTAAGAGGTCCCAGCGATAGATAGATAGATATGTGTGTGGAACATCTTTATAATTGGTGATAGAAGCTGTGAATCAGCAGCAGAATCTTTTAGATAAGCTTCATGTTGCAGAATTCTTCCTATTCTATAGGTTTCATAGATAAGCAGTATGTTATTTTATGGTCCCCTAGGTGTTGTGTAAAGTAATGTACTCCTGGCCTCTCTTTCGCTATTTTTTTAAAATGACTCCTTTACCAACCACTTAAGCATGTAACACTTGCTATTACATACAACTTAATCATATCTGCAATGTGTATTTTGTTATATGATTGTTTGGACATGGTAAATGTGTGCGCTACATTATATTTTAGGGAAGGGTTTTTCTTAATTATCTTACCATCCTTTAATTTCCTACTCCCATTCCCAAAGCTTGTGATGTTATCATTACAATATTGAAAAGAAAATTATCTTTATTATGGACCGAACATCTTCAAACAATTGATGTTAATATATGGGCAGATGGTGCTAGTGGGATAGCTTAAATATACTAAGTGACATACAGAAAACTGAAAGAAAAAACTGAGTATTTGACGTTATCTAGAAGGTTAATCATTTATTCTACACATTATTATAGTTAACGTTTATTTTTAAGGTGCAACAAGAACAAAATATAGTACAGACATACAGGGCAGGGATGGACAGCATAGTACATAATAAAATATAATAAAAATGTAAAGATATCACAAAAATACAATAAAGTGAAGCAAGCACAGACAGCAAGGCAACTATGAAATGTCACGCTTGACAGATCAAGGAGGAGGGGATAGATATCAGCGAGAGGTTGAGAGGGAGCCAAATTTTATTTATTTTTTTCATATTCCACAGGAGGTCCAGACGGCCATTAAATCAGTTTGTTTTCTAGACATTAGCAAAACCCCAAGTGGGTCAACATCAAAGTCTTCATGTCGCTCTAGCCCGCCCAGTATTTCTCATCATGTCTCTCCAGCCTCCCCAGTATTCCCCATTCATGTCGCTCCAGCCTGCCCACCCGCCCAGTATTCCCATTCATGTCTCTCCAGCCACCCAAGTATTCCTCATCATGGGCCTGATTCACACTTATGAAGCTTCTGCTTCGGGGCATTTTTATGAAGAAGTGGGAGGGGGGAGGTATTTAGATTAGCTGGGGGGGGAGGTGCAGTGTTTGTACGGACATGAGTTAGGTGCGCATCTGACCGCACCTATCTCACTCTTAAGTGTGAATCAGGTCCCATGTCTCTCCAGCCTCCCCAGCATTCACCATCATATGTCTCCAGCCACCCCAATATTTCCAGTCATGCCTCTTCAGCCTCCCAGTATTTCCCATCATGTCTCTCCAGTATACCCCATCTTGTCTTTCCGCCTCCCAGTAATTCCCCATTCATGTGTCTCCAGCTCCCAATAATTCCCCATTCATGTGTCTTCAGCACCCAGTTATCCCCCATTCATGTGTTTCCAGCACACCGTATTCCCCATCATGTCTCTCCAGTATACCCCATCTTGTCTTTGCGCCTACCAGTTATTCCCCATTCATGTGTCTCCTGCTCCCAATTATTTCCAATTCATGTATCTCCAGCCAGCTCCCAATAATTCCCCATTCATGTGTCTCCAGCCTCCCCAGTATCTACTTTATCTTCCATTGGCTGCTATCCTCCATGGTGCATGCTCTCTTCTTCACTGTCATGTCAGTGTCATTAGCATAAAGCAATCTGGTTCTTGCTAATCCCCTTTCAGCAACGATCACCGGCAGCAGGGCATGGCGTCAGCCCTGCATTTTACCCAGTGGTCCACATAGTAATACAGGGCTGAAAAAAATGTGTATCTGGCCTGCATGAGGGCCGCAACTATGACATGTCTGTTGTAGAGAATATCTACTCTGAATAAGCCCCATAGTGTTTAATATTCAAAATACTTATATAATTTACTTCCCTTTAATCTTCCAGTGAATGTTTTGTTCCTCTTTTTGAGCTCTGCCAGCTTCATGTGTAAAATCCAGGTTGCATTTTCTGCTTCATCCAATTTGTCCCCTGCATCTCAAGTTATTGAATTAGCTTTCTCCCACAGTGTACACTGCACGATCAGCTTCCTATGTCTGTGTATTGCACTGTGTAGTATTGTGTCTACACTGTATTATCCTGTTATGCCATGTCTTTCTGTTTACTCTCTGAACAGCACTGCAAAGTGCAAAACATTTGTGGCAAAAACTTAATAATCCCCACATAAAATTAATATATTTATCTTAATTACTTTGGTTTTTTTATTCCTTTAAAAAATGGTTTAGTTCTTGTATTCCCAGATTTTGTGTTTATAGTATTTATGTCCATTTTATTTTTCTGTGATTTTATGATTATTTCAGTTTTCCTTATATATATACTTTTTAAATACATTACTCTGAGAATCCATAGTTGTTATCCACAATTTACTGAAATGATGCCTTTTCTTTTTGTAGTTGTTTACATTTTTGCATCATTTTTTTTTCCAATGTGACTATTTTGTAGTTTTATTAATCCTTATCTATTTTTTATTTAGGGTTCATCACCTGTCTTCTTCAAAAAAATATTATTTAACAGCACAAACATTCAACTGAAACGTAAGTATAAAGTATGTAGGATGTGGAATATATATGTGAGCTGCTCCGAAGGTCACTCCATTCTTCTAATGAGCCTTTAAATAAGTATTTTTCCTGTTTAATCTTTAAGGATAGTAACTCTGCCTCCTGTAAACCTGATAATGAACATATAAATAGGAAATTAGCTTTCTCTGTCCTAGTGCTTGCAATGTCGTTTTAATTTGGGAGTTTATAACAGTAATGCGATTATGTATGACTTAACTGTAAGTAATGGAAAAATTATTTACTAGGAACTCCTCCACTATCTGTTCGAAGGACTTAAGAATGTTATTCTGATATGTTTAGCCTATTGTCACCTCATATCTCTACCAAATAACCTTACTCTCTTAGTCATGTAGTTCCAATAGCGATCTATTATTCTACAATGGAGTTCCAGCTGATTACTCTGTTCCATATGCATTTTGCCTGCCAAACTATTGCAGGAATCTGTCTTGGGTAACTCTCTGCTAAAAGACATTGTATAGGGGTGTGTTCTTGCCCAGCCTGCACCACCAGCGACCAGTGCAAGTCACCATGAGAAGCAATGATCCGATCCCTTAACAATGCCAGTCGGGCAGCCCAACAGTGTAATTACATATTAGGAGAGCCATAACCCATAGCCTCTTGTGCGGCACAGTGTGTTAAACTTAAGACGGGTTCTTTTTCCTGCCCAAACTAAGGAGGTAATAAGCCTGCGTAGTTTCGTGAAAAAGCTGTTTAGGAAATAAACTGGGACATAGGCCAATATATACAGCACTTTAGGCTGAACTATCATTTTTATTAGGCTCACTCTTCCCATCAATGAATGAGGGAGTTTCCTCCACACCCTAATCTTGTCGTGCAAATATTCCAGTTGTGGAGACAAGTTTAAAGGCACAAAATCTGACATTTGATTAATAATCTGAATCCCCAAATATATTGTATTGATAATACATTTTTGTGGCCCACCGTAAGGGATGGGGGGGAGGAGAGTCCAGCGGTGGGTAGCCCCTCATTGGGAGAACATGCAACTTGTCCTAATTTATATGTAAGCCAGAATATTCCCCTAACTTCTCAACAACTCCCAACAGAGCGGCTACTGAACCATATGGATATGCAAGAAAAAGGAGAATGTGGCCTGCATACAAAGCTATTTTTTTCTCTTTTTTTAACTAACCACTAGCCCCTTAATATCTAATGCGTCCCTGATGCAGCATGTTAGAGGTTCAATTGCAAATGCAAATAGAGCTAAGGGGCACCCTTTACTGCTACCCCCTACCCAGAGCAAAGGCCTCTGATGTAAAGCCATTAACTAGCACTCTGGCCACAGGTGCACAGTATAACAGTCTCAGCCACCTAATCAAAGTGTGACCAAACCCCAGCTTTTCAAGCACCGCCCAAAAGTATGTCCATTTAATGGAATCAAATGCTTTAACTGCGTTTAACGGGACAACCACCGGCCTCTCATAAGATACGTGATTCAGCTGCAATTGGGAGTATAAGCGCCTCAAATTAATATTTGTCGACCCCCAAAAGTTTTGCAAGTATATTAACATCTGTGTTTAAAAGCTATATGGGACGATACGAATCTACAAATAAGGGGTCCTTCCCAGGACTGCGGCAGGGTGCCTCTTTCAAGCAGTTTGTTGTACAGTTTGATTAATCTAGCAGCAATTCTATATGCTTCTTATATAGCTCTATTGGGAGTCTGTCTACCCCCCGGTACCTTTTTGTTATTGATGAAAGAGATGGCATCCACCACCTCCTCTGCTGTAAGTGGATCGTTAAGGTATTCCCTGCTGCCCACTGTAAGCCTGGGAAGGACAATTTCCGCCAGATAACCATGCAATTCCTGCAATGAATATCCAATCTGGCTAGTGTACACACCCCCAAAAGTGTCTGTTATATGCTGCAACTTTGTCTGCCATTCTCCCAATACATTTATAATACACGGAACACCAGTCAAATTAAATTCAGCTGTAGCCAATCTAGCCAGAAAACGTCCTCCTTTTATATCATGGCATGCACAGCTGTATTGTGTATTGTGTTGAATAATGAAGATAACATATTTTCTTTCCTTAACAGTTGAGAAAATAGATTGTCCAAAGCCCGTGAAGATCACTGTGGGATGGTACCTGAAACATAACAAATGTTACAATAAGCTACCAAACATTGAAGTAAGTTTTGTAGTGAAACAATCTTAATTTTTATTACCCGCTTTTGTATTTGTATAATATTCATGTCTTACAATATTAACAAAGTTGGGAAAGTTGAGATAAACTTAAATATACCATACTATTTATTAAAAGAATATGCGTCTGGTGGTGCAAATTGTTCCTTAAGAGTCATTACTTATTCATACCACTTTATGCTAATAAAATAACTAGTAAATATCCTATTTGACATTAATACTTATTAAAGAATGCGTGTTAGTAAATTGTATTCTAAAATATATAATACACCTTTCAGTGTTTATGGTTAACTAAAAATGGCCACCCGCTATCTTCCCTGTGCTTTTACTGTACAGGAGTACACTATGTGGATTAATTAATGCCCTGAAGCAGGGTTGTCACAGTAATGGTAACACTTGCATTCTCACACACAATATCACGCTAAATGTGTGACCATTTTTTACATTTTTTTTAGATTTTAGAGCAGTACTTCCTGGACTGGATTCACAACCCAGTAATTTTTTACATGCATGCCTAATTTTCCGATTCCGACAACTACGCATGCATAGTAACAATTTTACGTTATCTACGTAGTGTTTCGTTACGTAGATTGCATACATGCAGTCTTTGAAGACCGCATGTACACAATCTACGCAACGAAACGCTACGTAAATAGCGTAAAATAGTTACCACGGGTGCGTAGTAGTCTGAATCGGAAAATTAGGCACGTATGTAAAAAAAATTACGGGGTTGTGAATCCAGTCCCTTATCTTTTCTTAAATAAATGACTCTTGTGTCTTAAAAACCTCCTGTACTTAAAATAGCTGTTCTGGTATCAAGTGATGATAAGGAATAGAATGAATCCTTTCAGTTATTCTGACCTATGATTGTCTCTTGTCAAAACAGCTTATTTAAGTATAGGAGGCTTTTAATACCTCATCCAGACTTTTGATGACTGACTGTTCTATGTGTTGTTGGATTGGAATATCTCTGTATTTCTGTGCATCCTAGAGACCTGGTTGGAAGGTAATCCGTTCAATCCAGATTTCAGAATGATTGCACTCAGGGCTGGCCCTACCTATAGGCAGTATAGGCAAGTGGCCTATAGCGGCATCTTGTCAGGGGGGCACCCCAGGCCGACACATGTGTAGCAGCTTCACCCCCTTGTAAAGTGCGGATCTTCAGTCAGCTGGTTAAGCATTGCCCATTGGCATCATTGTACCTCCACTGTGACCCTCTAATAATAGAATTGATTTTCTGCCAGAGGGCACCAACAAATCTTGCCTAGGGCACCAAATTGGCTAGGGCCGGCCCTGATTACACTTACAGCCTATGGGGTTGGTTTGCACTTATAGGCAGGGAATTTTACAGCCTTCGTATTTGCTGAAATTACAACTGCACACATATGGGAAATTCTAATGTAGGGTCCTGGTGTTGGGAGCCCATGTAAGCACAGCACAATCTGATCATATTGTCTTATATTCCTTTTATAATGAGACAATAATTTTGCACCTAGTAACCTAGGACCTGATTCACACTTAAGAGTGCTTTAAGAATGCACAGAATAAAAAGCCTGCACTTAAGTAGCAAGTGCACTCCCAGGACACTCCTCTGCTGGACGGAATTCAGCTGACTTCCGCGTCCCATGGTCCTACCTGAACTTCTGAGTGCATATTGTTGTGCAGACGTGCCTTACCCAGCCCGTGGTGTACAATTTAAATGCCTCCCCCCACCCACATTACATATTCTCCCACGTACAGGGTATAGTCGCACCCTGTCATACGGAGTTATGCACTTGCGGAAATCAAATCCATACGTAGTGAGATCCAATGTGCAACATCTGCCTCACACATGCGCAGATCGCTAAAAAATGCCAACTTACACACGCAGCATGTGTATGTTTGTGAAGTCTGAATACGCCCCTAGGTACTATTTAATATAATTGAATTATATGGTATGTTACTTTTAAGCTTTCCTGAAATTTGAGTGTCTAGAAACTAATCTAACTTTGAAATACAATTGTTGTATTAGAAGCATGTTTGACCTGTGAATACACCACTTATAATCTGCATTGGAAGTGATCACAATAGCTTTCATAACACATCCTGTGGATAGATTTGGAACAGTCCCTCTCACTGTCCCTTTCTTTTTGTTGACCTGTTTATTATGTGAACATCTTATGTCTTAGGAATTGAAAGCATCTGATAACCTTGGACCATGTCCAGACTTAAGAGAGATTTCTGTATGCATGCAGTTGCTAAAGTCAGCACAGAAGCTCCCATGACACCATAACCCTGCCTCTACACGGATCTCTGTTTGTGCGGAACGCTCTGATGTACACAAGTGCCTAACTTTGCCCAAAATGTACAACTTAAATGCTTCCCCCCCACCTACAATGCGTATACTCGAACGTACAGAGTGCTGTCGCACCCTAAAGTGCGCAGAGCATTTGCAAAGGCTGTCTTAAGCACGATGCTTGCTTAAGCCAGCTGACGTTATTAGTTCTGGATATGGTCCCTTGAGGTGTATACTTGGTTGCTGTATCATCAAAAAGTAGTAATTCATTTGAATGGGCATTGGGAGCCACTGGCACAGAAGCAATGATTAACAGTCCAAAGTATAGCAGCTTGGCCAAGAAATGGACAATTCTTAGCCCTGATTTTGGACTAATTTATTTCCATCAGCATCTTTTGGAGATCATTAAATACATTTCATTAATAAATGCACATTTATTGGGGTTCTTCACCTGCATTCCCCCCTTCACTGCGACCTATCTGAGCTTCCCCTTTCTGTGAAATAACACTAAGCCCACACAGCTGTTTCATGTAGTGCTATTAAACAATACTCAGTGTGTTCAATCTTCACTGTTAATTAGCTTACTGTGCTATAGACAAGTCAGACAACCCTATGTCCTGTATATGCAAGTGTAATATACTTGTCAAACAGACATATACTTTACATATATTTTTGGTGTTGTCATGAACTGCAATGAAGATCATACAGATGTTAGTGGTAACTGTACCATTGTTACTGCAAACTATACATGCTGTAATGGGATACAATAGTATATTCTGATGGTCCCCTGCTAAAGCTGGCCACACAGTAGAGCGATTATCGCTTCCAGCGTGTGGCTGCCGATAAACGGGAAGTTTTCCCCCTGGGGAAAGGTCCCAATATCGGCACCATACACTGCCACAGGCTGGGAGCGATAATCTCTGCTGGAGAGCCTGCAGCCAGCCTATTGTTTTGGTTTTCGGCACCACACACTAGAGCAATAATTCAGCCAATCCACGATAATTGCTAAATCGGCACTATAATCGCTCTAGTGTGTGGCCAGTTTAAGTGTATTGGATGCTTGTGCTTTAAGATTACCATCTGTTATTCAAGCCTTAGTGTTTAATCCATCTAATTAATCCAACTGTATTCTGCTTATTTTTAGGACCTGACAAAAATCACAGACTTGCAAGATTTTGTTTTGAAGAATGATGGAAACTTTGAAAACTTTGATTGTGATGCTAAAACCCAGTCACTCACCTTGCATAATGTAAGTGTTCTATTGTTCTATCTCTTTTTAACCATCAGGGGGTTATTGCGACCATTAGATTTCAGGAGCTGGCACTTTACAGTTAAAAACTCTTTAGGGACAAATTTCCTATTCATATACTGGTGGTAGACAACTGGGAGGCAGACTTTTGAGCAGACAGACCATCCTGCTAGGAGATTGGCCTCTATAGGCTGTATCCAGACTTAAGTAAGTGCTTGAAATTAGTTATTCCTGGGCAAAACCATGTTGATTTCAGGAGGGTCAAGTTAATTGTATTCTTTGCATGCAGGGATATATCTTTGAATTGTTTACTGCACACAGATACTGACCAGCTTTACTATCCCCTACATCTGCTGAGGGGAAGCCGGGGTCAGAGTTTTGTGTTGCAATACGGATGATTGATTAATTGTGCATACGCTCGCTTGGGCAATGAATTTCCTTAAATTATTGACAATGGTCAATAATGATAAGTGATAAAACAGACATACAAGACAACATGCACAATGAAATTGCTTTGGATGAGAGAAATGGAGGTCTTATAAACAAAGGTGCTGAAAACAAATACCTCTGTGTTCCGATGTGTGGTTTGCAGCTTCTAAGTTAGACTTTAAAAAAAAAAAAAAAATAACTATCCATGTTTGCATGTGAATCATTCACTGAACTTTATAAATTTGAAGAGAGGCGTCCAGTTGTCGAGTAGGTGAGGTCCAAGATCAGCAGTAGTAGTTGCAGTGAATGGTAGCACAGGTGGCAATGAGGTAGGTATGCTGGGAGCAGTGGTGCAGATAGCACAGGTTGCAATGAGGCAGGTATGCTGGGAGCAGTGGTGCAGGTAGCAGGAACAATGACAGGGCAGGAGCCAGCTGGAACTGGAGAACAGGAACACGAACACAGAGGGAACCAGTAACCAGACAGTGAAGGATATGCAGGAATCAGGGAGCCAGAGGACATGAGCGAGCTCAGGATAATCACAGCAGGAAGGATAACTGTTGCCAAGGTTATGGGCATGTATTGAATCTGATTAGGGTCTTCAGAGGACACAGGGAGCTGTAAGGCTGATCACTCCCTGGAAGCAACTAGGAACGCGCGTTTCCCGAACTCTTAGGACAGGAGGCACGGAAATGTCCAGGATCAGCACAGTACATACATGGGTTCTCCTGTTGGTGTCTGGAGTTCTTGGGGGCACAAACAAGAATGGCCCAGTTGCATAGGCTGCTCAGTAGGTGCTGGAGGAGGCGAGACCGATGGCTGCACAGGAGGATGCTGTAAGCAAGGTGCCAAACAAGGAAAGACCTTGTGGTCACAAGCTTTCTCTCTGGTACGTTCTTGATACCGGATGTCAATCTGATTGCACAGTGAAATCAAGGCGTCTAGGGTCTCAGGAAGTTCTCGAGCAGCCAGCTCATCTTTCACCTGGTCTGCTAGGCCTTGCCAGAAGGTTGCAGTAAGGGCTTCTTCATTCCAATTGAGCTCAGAAGCTAGTATGCAGAATGATATGGCATACTGACCCACGGTGGAGGCGCCTTGGAGCAGCTGGAGAAGGCCGGAGGCCACAGAAGAAGCTCTTCCAGGCTCATCAAAAGTTTTCCGAAATGAATCTAGGAAAGCAGAGTAGTCGCTGATCACCTGGTCTTGACGTTCCCAGTGTGGTGAAGCCCAGGCCAGGGCTTGGTCAGACAGGAGTGATATAATAAAGGTGACCTTGGAATGATCAGTAGGAAAGTCACTCGGAGAAAGTTCAAACTGAAATGAGCACTGATTGAGAAAACCTCTACAGGTTTTGGGATCACCAGAGAATTTGTCAGGAGCCGGTAGTCGCAGTCTTGGAGCTAGTACTACAACCGGTTGAAGAACTGCAGGTGCAGGCTGGGAAGCCGGAGGAGTTGTAACAGCAGCTGCAATGGTGTGTATGCGACCAGATAACTGTTGGAGTACTTGCACAATCTTGTGCCTGTTTTTCCACAACCTCATTAAGCTAAGCTG
>WWET01002510.1:45593-60705 GCA_011038615.1 Limnodynastes dumerilii
ATGTGTCCAGCTCCCCTTAGTATTCCCATCTGATGTTCAGCTCCATACAAGTATTCCCATCATGTGTCCAGCTCCATACAAGTATTCCCATCATGTGTTTAGCTCCAGCCAAGTATTCCCATCATGTGTCCAGCTCCCCGCCAGTATTCCCATCAGATACCTGTGTTCAGCTGCTGCTAACAGAATTCAGAATACTTACCTAGGCTTTGCTGCGTCACTCACTTCTTCCACACTGCCAATTCTCCCGCGCTGCTTCTTCTCCCGCTGCCGACTGTCAAAACCCCGCGAGATGCGATGCGGGATTTTAACAGAAGGCCGCGGTGACTTCATTGGATGTGCGCAAGGAGATCGGAGGCCACGGGTCTCTGTTCTCCTTGCGCGCAATGAAATCAGATCCACTGAACTGCTGCACTTGACTGCAGACTGGCTGGACTGGAGGGAGCCGCATTCCATGGCTGAAAGAGCCGCATGTGGCTCCGGAGCTGCTGGTTGCTGACCCCTGCCTTAGGGGAAAATATTTAACTTGTGGTGTAAAAATAGTTTAGTTTATTTCTAAATGTTATTATACATTAGGTTAAGAAACTTAGAAGAATGGTCTTTAACCTCTGTTGATTTTTCTAAGTGATGCCTAGTGTTTGCAGTTCTGAATTTTCTAAATCTGAAGCTTTACATCTGAGGTGAAAAAAACAGAGAGCAGTACCATTTCTTAATAGATTACACTATAAAGTAATGCACTGAACAAATGAATATTATCTTGGATATTAAATTGCAAATGTTGCTAATGTTTGTTTTTAATCTTTTATGTCCCGCAGACTAATAATCGAGTGCTTTCCAACTCAAAGGTAAGATGAATAACCTGGAAAACCAGTTTGTACGATACAGTTAAATGATATACTAAGTTAAAATATATGCATTCTAGGGTAGTGGCCGGAATTTTGAGAGAAATTTCATGTGAATAAGAAAGAAAAGATCAATTGGAAAATCAATAAAAGGAGATTAACTGCAAACTTTCTCATTATTGGAAGTCACAGAAACACTCCAAGCATGCAAATGATACACATTGGGCCTGATTCAGAGTTTGAAAATAAGAGAGAACAGTCAAAACTATTTTAATTTCAGAGGGATTCAAATAAATTTTATTCTATGCATGCAGGGAAAATTCTTTGCTTATTGCACACAGATACTGACCAGCTTCACTTTTACACGGTTTTGTAGACTTGGGCTGGGAAACATCACCTCTCAACTATAATTCATTTGCAACAGATGAAATTTCACTCCCCTGAAATCAACATAGTTTTTGCCAGGTGCAACTTTCCTCTTATTTTCAAACTCTGAATCAGGCCCTTTTAAAGCTGCTTTTTGTTTGCTGTTAAGAACAATGCAGTTAAGAGATCTTGCAGATTTTTGAGCCATGCTTCACGTTGTATTGCGGAGCTGTATGAAATATTCCACTTATTTGTTATGTAATATCTTTTTTATTTTCAAATAAATTTCAATTGTGTTTGATTGGATACATTTTTAGGTTTAGAATTCCAGATAATATATATTCCCCATTTTATTATTGCTATTTATTTTCCTTTGCTTCAGCATCTTGATATTGTGGCTCAGACTCGGCAAGATGGTCCCTTTATTTTTGTTGTCTATGTAATATCAGAAGATAAGGATACACAATGGAGTTTTACAGGTATTGACTATACTCTTTCTGGCCCAGATCCAGAACAACGCTTTTACTACACTGCGGTCTTACGCTAACGTACGTTCGATGCTCTCCCCTCGGCATACCCCTCTTATGTACGTATTTTAGGCGCCTTATGCTTTCCATACCCTACCTTAACTTTACGCTGTGTAACCACTATCGGACAGACTGCACACACGTAGCTACGCTGCAAAGCACGCCCATACTGTACGATTTAAATGCTTCACCCTGCCTTCAAAGCGTAAACCCTAGTGGCGTATGACTGGCACACCCCATCGTAAGTAGATACGCTACTGATACGTGACTGCCCCTTACGCTATGCCTTACGTGGCGTAACATCTGCCGTGCGCATGTGCCGTAAGTACTAATGTGTGAATTTTTACGTTTAGCGGCTAGCGTAAATTCACTTGCGGAAGTTGTTCTGGATCTACCCCTCTATGCCTATATGTATGTTTATATGTGAGCTACACAGAATATTGGGAAGAATATAAAATGGAGCTTGGCTTAGGTTGTTTATTAATTAAAAGGCATAATCACATATAACAGCTTAGCAGCGATAATTCAAGACTAAGCTGGGTCTCTGCTGCACCCGATGGTCTGGAATCAGTCCATTATTTTGACGAGAGCTGATGAAAGATTTAACCAATCTACTATGGTCTGAAATAACTTTATGGTTCTTTTCCTAATTGGAATATAATGTCTACATACCCCTTGTAAGAAAATAGGTGTTTAATCTTCAGTTAAAAAGAGTCCATTTTGTTAGGACCTTTCCATGTAAGAATTTGTTTAAGATGGAGCTACTGGTTAGCCAATAAATAGTTGTTCCCCTGTAATGCAAAGTACATTTTGGGCAGAAGGATCTTCAGTAGATTTAATAAAAATAATGACCAGCGCATCTCCGATTATGTGAGACCATTTATAATGCAAGTATATAAAGAAGTCAGATCATTCAAAAAAGCAACAAAAAAAAAAGACCTGTATCTCCTAAGATAGTTAGTTAGATATATCCTCTATGCAGAACTGTAAAAATAATTCAGTAGGTGACAACGGCTGGTTGAGTGAGCCGATAAAAATTATATATACACATGGACACAATAAATATTTATGGATCTTTTAGTAAGGTATAAATGTATGAGCTTATTGGATGGTCTACATTACTAGGAACAGTTGGTTCCTAGTAATGACTTTATCAAGAGCTGCTCTCATAAGGGAATTATTGCCAAAGATTTTTAAATTCCTGTTTGTGATCATAGTCAATATAAGCAATTTAAGCAACCACATCAGACAATTGATTAAATATTTATGTTTGATAATCGGAATATTTTTTTCAAACAAGCGCGCCACTGTTATTGTCTTGATGGAAAATTAAATAAGGCACACAAGACAAATGTAGTAAAGCTTGATACTCTTTTGGCAAATTATAATATAAGGGTATTGTTTATTTAGTCATCAATGGAACTAATATACTCAGATAGGTTCTTATTAGTGTGTTGATCTTTTGTAATACTCTTCAATTGATAAAAAAAAAATCCTTCAAGCGTAAAAACAAGCTATCTAATAAACATCCTCTTGCAGATCAAATGTATCAGGTCTGGCTGTGGGTACAAGAGAGAGCGTGCTATTTTTGCATATAATATGCACGATTTTATTACGATGGAGAGACTGCAATATTTTATAGTGGGTACATGCTTTATATTCTGCATTATTTCCTCATGGCAGTTGAGGAGAGATACATGTAGATCTAGTTTTCCCATAAGTTTTACTGATCGTAGTGTTTTCCCCTCACTGTTTTTCCTTTTTCCTTAAAGTGCTTTAAAATGTTTTTGATAGGTTAGTTATTGTCTCATTATTTGGTTATTTAAGAATAGGGTGATCTGCAAAATGCCAAAGTATTTCCCTAGTTATTTTGCTAATGGGTGAATAGCATCCATGGCTGATGACAGGTCCTGAGCCATTGCACCAACATGGGGTGTAAGGTCTCCTCCTCTCTAATTTTTAATTATAAATGTACATATTTTCTCTTCCTGTAACAGTTTATACCTCAATGGAGGGCCCCCATGGATACATCTCCGCTTCAGAATGGCCCTTAATGATTGTGAGTGTATAGCAGTTTTTCACTTTTATTTAATCATTTTTCTCATAAACATTCAATAAAACTTTTTTTTTCTTTTTTGTAAAATTTTTACTCAGAAATGCTTTGTTGTTCTTTGTACTTTTGTTTAGCCCTCATTTGTTCTACCCTTGTGTAATTCTATTCATGGCTGGAAGTAATTAGTGTTCATGATTCTTCCTATTGTTACAGGTATACATGGAGATGTGCATAATGTACATTGTGCTGGGTCTGATGTGGTTTGTCTGGTCTGCCTGCTATTGGAGGGACTTGCTAAGGATCCAGTTCTGGATTGCTGCTGTTATTTTCCTAGGAATGCTGGAAAAGGCCGTGTTCTATGCAGAATATCAAAATATGAATGTCACAGGAGTGTCCTGTAAGTGTATTATCTAGCACAGAGGCAATGGAGAATTTCCGTACACATACTCTCTAATGTCTGCCCCTCTCTCTTTCTCTGCAGCACCCGGGCTGCTGGTATTTGCAGAGTTAGTTTCTGCTATTAAAAGAACACTGGCTCGGTTGCTGGTGACCATTGTCAGCTTGGGATATGGTATAGTAAAGTAAGTGACTTCTAAGTAAATCATTTTTTGTTGTAAAGCATAATCACCTGAATAAAGTTGCATGTGCTATATATGTTTGAGTAGGGTTAGTTCTCTCTAGAGAGTTACTTAATTTTCTCTATACTTTAATATACTATTATGAATGATGTCTGCCATCCAACAAGATAATGAAATATCAGCCCTTTGAGTGAATATGGTAGACACTTGGGTTAATAGTTACTGCTTGGACCTACTTAGTGAGAAGGCCCTCCCTTTATGCTCAGTCTTAGTGTATTTATCTGGTTTTATCGGAAAAGCCCTTTACTCTAAAATACTTAATGTTTACTTAAATTTGTGAGTATATTCATCCTGAATAAGCAATCATGGTTCAATGGCAGACATACGTTCTGAAAGCAAAAGATGTGCCTTGTTCTTATGGCGTGTCTCCTCTTTCCTGGAAAGGCCGCGTTTAGGATCGGTCATGCACCGTGTGGTTGGAGTAGGGGTCCTCTATCTGGTGTTTGCCACAGTTGAAGGAGTCATGCGAGTTATTGGGGTGAGTTATTTTTACTTTAACCGTGTGTGTGTGTATATTTCTACATACATCTTTGTCTTAAGGTGCATAGAAAATATCATACAGGTAAAGAGTTTTGTCTCCATTATTGGGACACAAAATTATTAATTTACATTTTTTTACGTAATTTACCGTTCTTCCGTTACATAAATCTATCTCTGATTGTTCTATTTGTACACTGTTAGTGGCAGATTGAAGTGCCTTTAAAAAAAAACAAAACAAAAAAACAACACTGTTAAATTGAACACTGGTAACTTAATCTTGATGTGCTAATGTATGCCTTATTTATTGCAGACGAAGGAATCTGATCTGGTCTTACTGGCTAGTATCCCGCTCGCTTTGCTGGACTCTGCCTTATGCTGGTGGATATCCTTTACAAACACTGGTTTTTTGGGAAGTCAGTCTCACATAATGTATGGTTACACTTAATGTGGATACACACTCTACAGTTTTTTCTAAAGACTATTGATCCAATCACATGATAATTAGTATTTGGAACAATATCATGCAAGAGTGTGCGCTGAAATTATGCCTGATCTTTGAAAATACACAAAACCGTTTGATTGCATCTTTTAAATGGTTTCATTTTACTGATCGAACGATTTGGAAATGAAAGATTGTGTGTAGTGTTTACGGGTGCGGGACCCGGGTCCAAACGGCTGATTTTCAAATCAGCCGTTTTCTCGGATTTTGATTGCATATGCCTTGATGAGGCATAGCAATCGATCCACGGAGCACCGAAAGCTCCGTACTCCGAAATAGTAAGTAAAAATAGTCCCCACTCCTTTCCCTAATTCTAACCCTAACCCTCCCCTCTCACTACCCTCACCCTCCTTTTCTGGCAGCCTGACCCTAACTCTCCCTTACTTGCAGCCTGACCCTAACGTTCCCTACCCCACACAGAGATAGTTTACTCACCTGGCAATATCATCGGCGGATGTGCGGCGGAAGGATATCGCCGTTTCCTAAGGTGAATTCTAGAAAAACAAATAGAAACTCTGCATGATTCGAAATAGGGACATCGACATCCAAAAAGGAACTTTCGTTCCGAAAATTAACGAGTGTATACATAGCTAAATGCCAATCAAATCATCAAAAACATCTGATCGCTTGAAAAACAATTGTGTGTACCTACCTGCTGCAGTATAGCATGTGCAAAACTGGGTTGTGTATGTAAGTATGGGGCCCTGTGAAGTTATCTGAAACATTTCTCTTGAACATGGCTCATTAAACGTTCTAGACCTTTCCGGTTTTATTATTTATTGGGTACAGATTGCTGTGTAACGTAAAGCCAGTTAGATGATTTCATGTCTACATTTTATATGGAGCTGCTATTAATTGTTTTAAATGACTGTGAGCCCCTGCAGGGTGAAAAGGGACCTGAACAAGCAGCACCTCCACCATCACTGTGTTTACTACTGTTTTCAGTGCTATGGCTGATATTTTCCTTAATGTTCTTATACATATTTGTTAGTTTGGCGCAAACAATGAAGACTCTTAAGTTAAGAAGGAATACAGTAAAATATTCCCTATACAGACATTTTACAAACACTCTGGTTTTTGCTATATTAGGTAAGTGTTCGTTGGGCTCTGTGTTTCCTTCTGGTGTAAAACATTGTGTGTTTGTGTGTGTGGTAATTTGTGTTTTGTTGTTTTTCTCATCCATAGCTTCTGTAGTATTTATGGCATGGACAACTAAAAAGTTCAGATTGGCAGAATGTCAGTCGGTGAGTATCCTAAGGTTGTATTTCTATGGCACTATTATAAAACACAGCAATCTTATAGTAGGTATTGCGGTCCAGGCCAACAAAAGTTGGAGGGAGATATATTGTATGCGTTCAAAGGGAAGATTTAGTTAAGGGCAATGTGAAGAAATGTGCTGAAAGATGTGAGGACAGAAAGCACAAAACTAGGAAACTGCATACAGAAGCATTGCTGGGGCAACACATATGAGGAACAGGCTGCAGGTTCTGAGGCTATTTGTCGGGGGACTTATGCGAGTCTTACGTGATCTGCGTTATTCTGGATCAGGCCCTTTATGCTTAACCAGTTTGTATGGAACAATAGGCAGGTAGTGGTGATGGTTGTGTTAGGTGTGTATACTCTGTGTATGTATGTGTATATATGTTTCTCATCCCACTTTTTATTGTCCAGTTGTTCCCGTGACTTTTCGTTGTCTAACTTCAGTTATATTTTTTTCTATTTTTCCTTTTTTTTTCTTTTTCTTAATTTGGAAAATGCTTTGATGTTGATTGTTGTCGTTCACTGTTTAAATTCCTATTTTCCAAAAAGAGGAAGAAGAGTTTCACAGACCCATAATAACCCACTAGAGCCAGATTCAGACTTCATAACGACAGCTAATTTATGCATGCCGCATGTGTAATGCTGGCAGTGGGACCGCACTGCGCAAGCACGTGGAAGATGTTACGCATCGTAACTCGGATTGTACGTTACTCGTTATAAAATGGCGTGACATCCCTACGTAAGCGATTATATGCATTGTGGGAGGAGGGAGGCATTTAAATTGTACAGTATGGGCTGGGTTAGGCACTTACCAACGACGATACGCAAGGAAAAGTTAAAGTAGGGTTTTGAACATGTAAATCAACTAAGTTACAGGGGAGTGCCCGGGGGAATTTTGCGTGCGTAAAACTACCTTAAGTCTGGATCTGGTCTTTAAATCATGTTTTGTGAGGGGGCGGCGCTACCAATGATCTAAAGGAACATAGATTGGAGTAAAAGTATGGAGCCGCAGAGCCCATACAATAGGAGATCTATTAAAGTGCACACTCCAAAGTAATGAAAAATCCAACTAGTCAGGTACTCAGCAGAGACTGCCAATAATATGCACCAGCGTTAAATGGCAATATGGGTATGCGGCAGTGTGAAATGCACCCCTATTATCTACCTGCTCATAATCATTTGTATACGCTGTATGTCCACAATTATTGCACACTAGCGGTTTCTTTTGATTTACGATTACATTACATTCATTTTAATGCGATTGGGTCAGTTTTCACTTCAAAACTGGCCCTATTAAAATGAAGTGTCACATATTTACAAAATGCCGGAGCGGAGTTTTACACTCTGCTCCCGGCGTCAGTGGTAAGTATTCTGCCGATGTCCCCATATACCCCTCTTTTCCTCCCCCTAATAGGTGTTAGGTGGGAAGAAAAGGGGGGTAAGTATGGGGAGACCGCCGGAATACATAGCAATATTGCCTGAGTTTAAAAAACAAAACAATAAACATAGAAAATATCAATAAATATTTAAACTCACCTGTCCGGGCGACTCGTCAGGCTGCAGCTGTCCGGTCCTGGCATGAATACACTGCACATGTGCAGTGTTTCTCATGTCCTGCGCATGTGCAGTGTTTCTCATGTCCTGCGCATGTGCAGTGTTTCTCATGTCGGGGCTGAAAATTTTCTAAGTCCTGAATGAGAGCTACTGCGCATGTGCAGTACTTCATTCATGCATTGCATGAATGAGAAGTACTTCGAGGACCTGACGGATCATCGCGGGACCTCGCAGGAGGGGTATTTGTAAGTATTGTAAAGGAAGCTGCTAGACTCGTTGCGATGATAAGCGAGCCTGATGCAGCTTCCTTCACAGGGAACGAGGGAGGTAAGTAAATAGACCCCTAGTTGTTAACTATTGAATTATTGTAGTGTGTTCTTGTTTATCTGTCTCCTGTTGTATGGGTTTTGTGGTTCCATTTAGTACTCCTTTTTTTTGTGATACACCGAATTAGTGAATAAATGAATACATAAAAGCATAAATTACCACATACTTTTTATTTTTATATGCACTAAAATGATATCAAATAACAAAATATTACATTAACGTCCTGTTGTAATTTTTTGCACTGGGATGAAATGCTGTTCTGTGTAACAATACACATGCTTTAGTTCCTGTCGTTCACACAGCTGTCATTCCTTCTTTCAGCACCACCTGCAGTAGATTGCACGGTGCATTTTACTACACAAGTTCTAAGGTCTCCTGGCCAGTTTAAGTGTTGTATTTCTGAATGTTGTGATTAGACTGAGTGAGATAAGACATTGAAATATAGGTGACAGATGTAAGATTGGTGGAATTCTGAACAACTGAAATAAATCTTTGGAGCATGTTGAGCACATGTTGAGCACATGCTTTGCTGTATATTACTGTAGCATTGTTGGAACACTCTTCAATGTTTTCAAATGGAAATCACCATCATTGAATAAATAGATCTTGAAACGAACAGTAAACTGGCTGTAGTGCACTCTAGTAATGGATGTATGTGTAAAAAAAAGTGCCTATAAATATTAATGTATAAGCGGGCACTCTGTGTAGTTACTGTGAATTGGATCCTAACATTTGTTATGTTATGTGCTCAGAGAGCGGATCCCTGCTGTATCCACGCATTCATGTGAGTGCATGGTTAACCATTGCTCGCACAGACCTCTGACACCAGGCCCCTGCCTTCATTTCTCTCTGATTTGTCATTAATCGGAAGGCTTGATTGAGTGTATTGTGTTCTAATAAGGTCACTCTGACGAATGCACAGAAAACCGCGGCTTCTCAGCACCTGGTCCTATGTCTTCATTGTTCTTTCTGCTTCATATGCTTTGCAGGACTGGATGGAACTGTGGGTGGATGATGCTTTTTGGAGGTTCCTGTTCTCTTGTATCTTACTGGTCATCATGTTTCTGTGGAGACCATCTGCAAACAACCAAAGGTGTGTGAGTCTTTCTTGTGAGTCTTTCTTTTATTGTTTTTGAACAATTCTGACCACCAGCAGGTGAAATAGTAATTCTCATTCACTTCTGCCAGCCAAGTGTTTTGCTCACACTCCCAGCCTTTTACAGGATTGTAGTGGGTGGGAGCTATTATTGCTCAGTAGTATATGTGAAATAGCTTATTCTTCACTCAAGCTAATGTTGTGGCTTGATATTACAACAAATTATTATTGTTTCACTGACTCAGACTAATCATATATAATGTAGTTGTTCTGTGGGAGCCATCAAGCCCTTTGTATGCATGTCATAGTGTTCACACACATACAACACACTTTTAAGAACTTGACTTCTTTTCCATCTATGGCTGAGATTTACAAATGTGTGGCCATTATAAAGTCTGATTGGTGACTTATTTATTTCTGGTATTTTTTGTGTGTTGCCTAGATATGCATTCACCCCTCTCATGGATGATTCAGATGATGAAGTGGAAGAATTCCTTGTCACAGATCATTTGGGTGATGTATAATATATATATATTATATATACATTTTACTTGCCCGTTTTTTTTCCAGAGGTTAAAATGTTTTCATTTTTGCAGCTGAAGGTATGAAACTAAGGGGAACAAAGGCAGAGCCTAATGGCACGGCTAAGCCTGCTGCTTCTACTAGCACAGTGAGTAATGATCCTGTCTCTGTGGTTTCACTCCCAGTTGGCTGCATTTTGTTATAGTCCTTGCAATGACTGTGTGGACTGATGTTTTGTGTGCTGACTTGTATTAAAGGGAAAGCGATCTATTTAGACTTCATTTTCGTCATCATCATAATGGATGGTTGAGAAGACCACATTTTTTTTTTTTTTTACTTTTTTTTTTTGTGTTTGGTTTTTTTTTTTTTTGTGTTTGGTTATTTTTTTTTTTATTTGTTATAAATGTCCTTTATTCTGTCTGTCTAGGATGAAGATTTAAAGTGGGTGGAAGAAAATATACCCTCATCGTTTGCTGATGTGTAATTATATTTATAATTTTTTCTTCTATTATAATTAAGACTTCTTTACGGCTATCTGTATTGCATATTCTTCTATTTTATTGTTTTATTTATCTCACTCAAGCTTTGGCAAATTAGGGATAGGGGATAGAGTGCAGTGAGAGGTTGAGAGGGAGCCATCAGGTGGGGATGGGGTAAAAGGGTAGCAGAGGGGGGCAAGAGGGTATGAAGCGAGGAGGGAACACTAGGATGGAGGGCCCTGTTTACGTGACACACACTAACTGGGAGGGATGAACTTACAGAAGACATAAGGAGGGGGAAGGAAGTGGACTGCTTGTGTGAGCGGAGGAGAGGGAGAAGAAGCGATAGATGTAGGCTGCAGTGAGGATGTTAAGTGGGGGAGGGGCAGGCTAGTCTGAACAGGTGCATTTTGAGTGACTGCTTGAAGACCTGTAATGTGGGGGGAAAGTCTGACTGAAGAAAGGAGGTCATTCCAGTGCAGAGGTGCAGCATGGAAGAAGTCCTGGACACGGGCGATGTGGTGATCAGTAGGGAGGTCAGACAGCGGTTGTTAGCAGAACAGAGAGGACAGGAAGGGGTGTGCATGGAGATGAGGTAAGAAAGGTGGGGAGCAGTGGATGAGGAGATGGTCTTAAAGGTGAGGGTAAGGAGTTTAAAGAGAGGTCTGAAGCGGTCAGGAAGCAAGTGGAGAGGCCGAGGAAGAGCAGCGTGTTATGTGTAATGAAAAGTGTTGGTTATGCTTCATGCATTTTTTCTGAGATAATTGACCAGATGAATTATATAACCATTAAATTTAATCAAATGGACAAATATTTTTTTAAAGGATAAAGACTTCACCTGATTTACTTAGGCTGGCTTCACAATGCTTAAGCAATGTTTCTATTGCTGTAGTATTGCGTTGACTCACGTGGTCTCATATAGCTATATAGTCTAATCTGCCTGCATCTTCCTGGTCTTAGATATGCTCTGTAGCTGGTGCACATAACAGGGCTGAATGGTGCACTAATGATTTCAGTTGGTCTAGATGTATTGTATACATAGTTTTTTCTGTTTTGTTTTAGTGCCCTTCCTGTATTATTGGACTCTGATGAGGTGAGTGGGGGTGAAATACACGCAGGAATGGTCATATTTCCTCTGTTAAAGTTTTAATTGTTATTTCTCCTTTTTTGTGTGTTTGTTTAGGAGATCATGATGACCAAATATGAAATGTCTAAGAGAGAATGATGGTTTCTGATCATGGAGACCTGCAACCTGCCTCACCACAATACCAGCATTGGTATATTCCGCTTTAGTCTTGAAGTCCATAAAGCATAAACTAATGTTTGGTGTGTTAATGCTATTCAGTCATACGAGACCTTTTTCATTCTTACAGCTGTCTATCAGCCTTGTTCTATGAGAGAAAATTGGTATTACAACTTCCCTTCACATGTGAATTTTAATTTGTTTGTTTCAATTTTATTTGCTTCCACTATTAAGAAACTAGTGTGACATTATAGACCACGTCATATGCTTATACTCAACTATCTTATGTTGTCCGTTTTCAACCGGATGAGCATCATGGAAAGGCATTCTGTAGCAGCTGGTCTACGGATTCTTCACAGTGGCAAGAAATGTGTGATTTATTTCCATGGTCATTTCTCTACTACATATGTATAATGCAGGATTTTTATATACATGTTCTGCCTCACACAATAAGTAGTCACATCTGGTAGATGTCATCGGATCAAAAAATAATGGGCCGGATTCAGATGTAAACCGCAAGCGAGGGGACTTTTGCAAGCCTCTTTGTATGTAACATCTGTGCATGCATGCACCAAATGTAAGGCAGCAGATGAAGATCCGTCCAGAGGGGCGGAGTTTGCCTTCCACATGGCTAAACCCCGCAAATGAGGCAGGATTTGCCATGCTAATAAGGCATACGGGGCAGCGTTAAGCAGATCCACACGCATTCGTATAAAAGAAGATCTGTGCAGTAAACTGAAGGTTGGGTTATGGCTGTCCTTACATGCGGAGGTCTGAATCATTCTGCTATACAATTATGCAACTAGACTAAGCCTTTTTATTTTGATGTACACATCTTTTTTGGTATTAAGTCAAAATCTTTTGTCCATACAAAGACGCTGATTCTGGTAACGTGGCAAAGGTTTTGCGTTTGTGTTGACTGATGCAGCAACTTGCGTAATATGCATACATTTTGGTGATGCACGAGGTGTGTGTGACTGCACAGAAGTCTTCGTATATATTTTGCAGAAAAGCATATTATGAGCCCATATTAAAAATTGCATACACCTTTTTATATTTATAATAATAAAAAAGAAAATTTGCACTTGCTTAGACAAAAAAATAAAAATACAACACTACCAAACATATTGTTAAAAGCATTGTAGTGAGCATCTTTAATTAATAAAACAGCAATAATTATATATGAGCACATTTTGTTTGTGCAGTTTAACAGTTCTGTAGTTGCTGCAACAAAGTCTAGTAAAGTTTTGGGGTTGTTTTCGTTTCTTTTTATGTGAATATTATCATGAAGTGCATTTTCAGGCTAATATTTATCTTGTTTACCGTTTTTCACTTTATGCCCATTAATTATATTATTGTTATTGTTCCCGTTGCTTCTTGCATAAAACATGGCCCCCTAATTTGCTGCTATTCTTTCCAAAAGGCTTGCATCAGGAAATGTCAGTATTGTTTTGGCCTATATGGATGTAAATTTGTAGTTATTCCGGTCCGGATTCACAGTTACGTAGTTTCCGTCTTACGTACGTTGTTTTAAGAATTGAGCTAATACGCACGCGCTTATGCAGTCTACCTACGGAAATGGTACGTGGATAACGTAAAAAAGCTACTGCGCATGCGTAGTAGCTCAATTCTTAAAACAAAGTACGTAAGACGGAAACTATGTAACTGTGAATCCGGTACTCCACCCGTAGTGGACTTTGCTGTATTTTGCCACTGCTGGGGACAGGTGAACAAGGAGCGAGATTTCTGTAGACCAGCAAAATATTCATCATGTATGGAACAATGGCCGCTTTTGTTCTGACAGCCCTAAGTGTATGGGACCATTTTGTATTTTTTTTTTTTTATTAAAGGTGGAGGCTGGAGTATGGGATGTATTTTCTGACTCAAATATAAAAGCATAATCCATTACCACATGGGCTTGTGTGCCTTCTGCTCCATTTTGAATTATGTAGCCAGAAGGTGCATAGGTAAGCGTTATTATAATTATTGCTGCCGCCTACACCTCCCCATATTTGTCTTTTTCAAATGCAGTGGGCAACATATATTTGAAGAAACACGTCCTGGCAGGCTGGATCCTGTTTAAAGTATAGAGCTACGATAATGATGACCTTCTCTGTGGATAACAGCTGTTGGTCTGTTCTGACCTACAAGAGAGAACTTTTCTTCTATTTTACATTGAGACCCAGTCTAACATTAAATCTCATTGTGTATGTTGTGTAGACCCTATAATGCATAATATTTTTGTAAATAGTGCAAAGAAATGTATGAACAAATTATTGATTCATTATTGAATTGTTAATTTGCCTTTATTATACTCAAAAGAATCCGTCTGTTTATACTCTTACCTGCACTACGTCCATGGAAGTAACAGAATTGTTTTATGTTGTATAATATTGTTTATTTAAAACCAATTTAAAACTTTTTTTTTTAATACGTTGACTTTGGTTTTTCTTTTAATTGGTGTGAGTGAAGGGTATGTTAATTGTGAAGGAATTTCTTTACTTGAAACATAGGTTTGTTACTGTGCCTTAAAAATGATTCTGAGTTTGAATAAAATTATGTTTCTAAGGCTTGTTGTTGTAGCTGTTTTTGTGTTTGCACTCATGCTTGTGAGGGCCCAGCAGAAATGCCCTTATTAAAGGTCATGTGACCCAGTCCTCAGTCTGAGAGTTTAGTAAAGGTGGGATTGCACTTTCAGTTACTTCTGTGTCCTGATATTTAATGGGAAGTTTTAATAACTGTTTGGGTCTTACCTGTGGTGTAATATTTAATGTAACCACATAATGGCAATTTTAATTGGGAAGGATAGCGCATATAGGGATTTTAGAGAATATGGGATAATTCATAGAATAAAATATTTAGATAAATCCCTAGAAAATTCTTATTTTGTAGTATTGTTTAGGAAATGTAGTCTATGCAAAGAAAAAGTATTACTAGTTTTCTAATTCCAACCAATGGGTTTGCGTGTCCATACCACAAAAATGCTTGCCTTCTACTGGAAGTTGCTCAGATCAATTTATAGGTAAATGCAAACAGGTGCATGAAAGGCAGGGTGTAATCTGCTAGCAACAGAAACACAGGAAAGGAAATGCCCCAGCAATACTGCCATTACCCAGTAACAGACTATACCGTCTATCTAATATAAAACGCAGAAATGTCCATTACACATATTTGCAAATATATGATAAGCCACCAGCCACCATCAAGGCCTTTCTGCTTATGGTGGTCC
>WWET01002510.1:61288-76438 GCA_011038615.1 Limnodynastes dumerilii
ATCATTTTTTAGTAATATATTTATATTATATAATATATATAATATTATAATAACACTTTTGTTCAGAAGAAACAAAAGTTGGCAAATGGTAAAGCAGGGTGTGCACAGTATATTAAAAGTACATCAAATATAGGTAAATTATATTCCTGTGGAAGCTAGATTGGAACATTACAATGAACAGCTGGCCACACATTATACGATAACTGTACAGGTCGGCCTAAGCCTGGGTTTTTGTCTGTGTGTAAGTGGTTTATGCTGATACCCACTTGGAATTTATTGATGATCAAGGTAATCATCCAGTTTACAGGGACATCACAGTCACCATACTCTGTACGATAATCTGCTTTATATGTTCGCCACCCTGTTCCAATACACGACTTGATCTCTCAAGCTGCCTGAATAATACAAGTTTTGGCCCAGAAAGTTTTTGGTTTGTTTTGTTGGCAATCCCACTAATCATTCCATGCTCTGCCTTAATCAATAAATTTGACGATAATCATATAGGTCCAGATTCACAGTTACGTAGACGAAAACTATGTAACTGTGAATCCGGACCATAGTGTGTGGCCAGCTTTAAGGGAAGTATGATGAATACATTTTGTATTTAATATTATTAGTGTTTGATACAAAAAGTTTTTTTTATAGGCACAAATTATAGCTGGTATGTTCTGAGCTGGGTTGTCAGTGCCCTTTCTCTGAACTATCCAGTAGCCACGTTTTATATAATTAGGGAACTAACAACCCCCCTAAAAAGACTAGCTGTAGCAAAGAAGGGTTCTTAAATCTGGTACTTTCTGGTTAATCTGTGGAATTGAGCAGCCCAGTAAGTAAAACTGCATTTCACCTTGTATTCTGAAATGGTGTCCAAAACCCACTGGAGCCAAACCTAAACATCACTGAGGGCCTCTGTCCCGTGTTACCTTTCTCTTGTGCTCGATTGGGCAGATCAAATAAATAGCCATCAATTTAATCCAATAAAACCTTGAATCCAGTCTAATATGTTTCTCGACCATTAGAACGTTTCACCTTATACTTTTCCTATTCATTTTCCTGAAGCACATTCTGTGGTAGCTATAAAGCATAAAAGTGAATTCAAATAATTGTTTGTGTTCCTTGTATTCAGATTAAATAGTTTGTGCTCAGCAGAGAGTGTGATCCTATGAATGAACACATCCTGTCTCTTCATATGCAAGGGGATTGAACTGAATTCCAAGGCATTTTCTTTTCAGACTTAAAGTACAGAAGAGTAGGAACTTGCTTTGGCATTGTCAAACATTGGGTACTTTTTTTTTTTTTTCCATGAAGCGTCATTCTCCACCTTATGAAAATTGCTAAGGAAAAAATGTGGGAGGGATAGAATCAGACACAGTAAGGTACAAGCAGCAACTTAGGTGTCAATAGTTATTACAGAAAGTTGTGTGCTGCAGTAGTCACAGCTTGCAGACAGGAGCCTGGTCAGCTACTGACTAGTGCAGCATGATTAACAAGCAGTTTTGATCTTAAAATACCAACAGTCATGTTACCTCATTCAGATATTTAGATGTGCATTGAAGACATCTGTTGGAGGAAATTTCAAGTAGGGGAAAGAAACGCTCTGGTTTTCCTTAGTTATCCAGATTTCCTGCATCTTGCTCTGAGGACTTGTCAGTATGACCACTGGATTACGGTGTTGTCTCCTTCTCTTCCTGTGTGTTACAGCTTCGCAGGAGTCACAGGCAGCTCAGGTAAGGTGTAAAAAGCTTTAAAGCAACAAATTTATTATGGAATTATTTTTAAATTGATTTAAAGATTCTTATGAACACCATGTCAGGAAATGTTCCTTTGCTTATATATTGATGCATCTTCCAGCATCATTGTGTTAAAAATGTCATGAATGTTATTCAACATCTATGACTAATGCTGGGAAGTAGTAGGCAAACATCTAAGAAACCTTTTACACCACATACAGAATTGGACTTGTGTTTAATAGCTGTATGCAACCTTCCTGCGATGCACAGAATATTATGTAAGTAACATTACTTCAGGATAACATGTTTTGCAATGTATGGAATTAACATTCATGGTTATTAATACCCAGTATAGCTTCAGTAGTAAGAGTGTAGATGGTACTGCTCTAGCTTTTTTCTATATTTGGTAGTAGATTTCAGTTCTTTACACTCATTTAATACTTGTGGTAGAGCACAATATTGTGTTTTAATTACATGCATTAATGAACTTGTATTTTATTTGGTTTAAATGAAATTTGGGCATTGATTGGTTTATTTAGTTATGTGTGTCAATGCATTTATTTATAGACTGCCTGTGTAGTTCATTGTTGTACTGTCTGTAGCTAACAAATAGTGCTTCACAGTAAGTTAGAAGTATGTTTACTGGTGGGTCTTATTTTGACATATCAACTATATTGATGGTTATCATATTTCTCATGATAGCAATAAGCAAAAAGGAGCATCCACAAACCAATGGCATATGAGAGTTGTGCAACAGGAGACTTTGTCCTGCTATGTGATGTCATGTGCCTATTTTGGGACCATTAGCAGAGTATGATGGGCGGAGCTGACAGACAAGGGGGTGTCGCACAAAATTTGGCCCTTAACCTGCATACGAATGTAAAAATTACAGGGTTTTTTTAAATTGTACAATGAGCTGTAATATAAGTGGATTGTACATAATTAGAGCTATTCCCAAACATAACATGCAGAATGGAAGAATCTTTACACTGCAGGTGATGAAAGCTGAACAAATGAGAATGTAACCAATCCGTTCTCCCAAAGACCAAGGGCAAGATTTACTAAAGTTGTGTTTGTTAAACTGGGCAGAGTGTGGTTGTACGTACCGGGGAGTGTGAACTCGCCATACTTACTAAAGCAAACTCGACAGAGATGATGGATTTTCAATCTCGCTGTAGTTTAGATCTCTCTGGTGATTTTTTTTCAGTCACAACATATAAATTGCTGGATTTATTAAGGGACGAGTTGTAAAATCACTGGAGAATGGATTAAAACTTGAGAAAATAGAGGTGGTGTGTGGCGAGTTTGCTGAAATCGCTGGCAATTACTTGGCAAATAATGACTATGTTCCGGATTCACAGTTACGTAGTTTTCATCTTACATAAACGTTGTTTTAAGAATTGAGCTACTGCGCATGCAACTAAACTGCCAAACTCCAGCGAGTTTACAACAAAGTCACGGCGATTATAATCACCACATATCGCTGTAGTTTCAAAATCGCCTGTCAAACTTGCCCCATTAGATGATTTTCAACAAAAAATCACTATGGCGATTTTTACTACCGATTTAAATCGCCCCTTAGTAAATCTAGCACCTAGTGTTAAAATCATATGGATGTTTATGGTGAATAGGTATTCACCCATCGCAAGGATGGTTCCATTGTTTGCATGGGAGGGGGAAATTTAAGCCAAACATAAAAGCCAAACAAGTCCATATTAAAATAGAGAAGAAGTAACCAGTTTAATGAATAGACATATGGTCATATGTGGCATTAAGCAGTGTTTTTCAGCAGAAGACAGCTTTCATTTTTATAGACTTCACCATGGTCCATTCTCATTACAGACTAAATATAGTGGTTATAGAGACCATTCCTTATGATAAAATTCACATAAAGCATTGCAATTCCCAGTAAACAAGTCTAGAATATAACCATTTTTTTACTAATTACTATGACTTTGTACTTCTAGTAAAATATTACTTCATTTAAGTTTATTTTGAATTCTTTATACTTATAGTATCATTCTGTAAAAAGTCTTAGTTGGTCACATTGGGATAGATCCAGAACTACGTACACGAGCAATTTTACGCTAGCCGCTGACGTAAAATCGCCATCGTATTTACTGCGCATGCGCACTGCAGATGTTACGCCATGACACTCTGAAGAGACGTACCAGCCTAGTATCAGCATAACTACATACGAAGGGGCGTGCCAACCATACAACACACTTACATCTTACAGTCTGGGCGCACTTAAGGCAGGTACGTACGTGTAGCATGTACGTACTTCAGTACTTATGCAGCGTAACGTTAAGGCAGGGTTCGGCCAAAGTACATACGAGTGAGGGAGTGCATAGTAAATACGCGACGTCTTGAAATGTAGCTCTGGATATGGCAATTTGTGGCATTCCATGTAATGAAGCTCAAGTCAATGTAAGCATATGTAAAATCCCTTTTCATCAGAATACTGTGGTATTTTTATCAAAACATAAATCCTGCATTCCTTTCCACAAACACTTTTATTAAAATTTCATTCATTCCGGACATACCTGACAGGTTCCAAACATTCCCAAGTCAATATATAAAACATGTTTTATTTTTCTTTGAATTCTTAGTACAAACTCCGAACACCACTTTTTATGGAGACAGTAACCTTAAAATAAAAATAAAATTCATGATAATCCTTTTCACGTTTACACATTTTTCCTTTATGAGGAAAATATTTTTAAAAGGAAAGGTAACTGAAGGTAAAATGCAATGATCGTCATGTAAACGCTGAGGTAATAGTTTTGTTGCCATTAAAACGTCAGTTATGTTTGCACAAAGTGTCTTTACTTAGAGGGGGTCAAATCATCATTCTTATGGAAAATGCCACAAGTGATGCGTAGAACAGCTCTGTCTCTGTTTCTGAAGTAAATACCAGGTGTAAGTGAGGTTAGCCTCTGTCTGTATGTATGAAGCAAGATTGCAAGAATGTGTACATATGTTTCTTTTGGCAAGTACACACAGAGGAAACTATTTTCCAGATTTTATAATGGCTATTTCCTTTAGTGTGATTCAGGTAAAAACTATTTTAAGGGCATATCTAAAAAGTACATTAAATTGAAATAATACTTTTCAATTTTGCTAAGTAAAGTAATAGTAAAAAAAAAAAAAAAATCACTAATACTTACAGAAAGAACATTCAATGTTGGACTATTGTGGATAGATAAGATATACTTATATGAATGTTGATTTGAGCCACAAATTTGCTGTCCCCTCTGTATGTACATAATGCAAAATTGTTCACGTGCTATATGGACTCAAATTTGTATGGCTTGTTAGATCCATTCTAGCTCCTTATTTACTTCAAATGTTTTATTACCACATGTATGGGGGTGTTTTCTATTGTTACCACTAAATTAAATTGATTATTGAATATCTTAAACCAAAATACTGGTAAACACTATTCAAGAGATTTATATCTAGTTTTTTTTTGTACTGTTCCACACTGCTATAGCCACAGCCACCAGAACGCATTTACATTTTAAAATGGCCGTTGATGCATATATTTGTACGCTGTTATTATAAAGATATGGGGCCGTATTCAGAGATGCGTTTTTTTAAAAGTACGCAATTATACACACACGCTTAGCAAGACGACACCCACCAACACCCAGGACACTCCCCTCTCACGGCCCTGCAATCGTAGACATATGACACCATAGACCACTCTGTTCTTTATGTGTGTACTTACGTGTGTATATGACTTCCGTGCGTGTGATTCTTTATAACCGCACCCTCAAGCGTTCATTTAAATGCCTCCCCCCACCCACTTTTATGGAAATTTCCAATTACGTATTTCAACTCCGCCCCTCCGTACGTATGTCCCCAAGTGCAATTCATGTCCGTTTCTAAAGCACTTACATGCATATGCATATATTCAACGTAACTTCCATAAATAAAGTTACAGTTAAAACGTACCTAAAAATACGCACACAACTTCACATGAAAACGGATCTGTGAATACGGCCCATAATGTATATTATATATTGCTGTAGTTTAATAGTATTCCTGCAATGACTACTGTGATAGGGCTGCATTTTGATTGATTGATTGATTGATTGATTGATTGATTGCCCAATTAAACAGTTTTTCTTGCTTTTAATTTGCTAGATAAAATCAGATGATTCTATGGTCAACGTTACTAAGCTCTTAAGTTAGGGCTGAAGAAGGGGAAGGTTAGGGTTAGGCTGCAGAAAAGGGAGTGTTAGGCGAGGGTTAATGATCACTCTTCGAGACTCCAGGAGTTGCTGCATGCGTCGCTAGCTGCCAAAAGTAGGCAACCATGCTATAGCCACAGCCACCAGAATGCATTTACATTTTAAAATGGCCATTGATGCATACATTTGTATGCTGTTATTATAAAGATATGGGGCCGTATTCAGAGATGCGTTTTTTCAAAAGTACGCAATTATACACACGCACATAGCAAGATGACACCCACCAACACCCAGGACACTCCCCTCTCACGGCCCTGCAATCGTATGACACCATAGACCACTCTGTTCTTTACGTGTGTACTTACGTGTGTATATGTCTTCCGTGCGTGTGATTCTTTATAACCGCACCCTCAAGCGTTCATTTAATGCCTCCCCCCACCCACTTTCATGGAAATTTCCAAGTACGTATTTCAACAACGCCCCTCCGTACATATGTCCCCAAGTGCAATTCACGTCCGTGCCTAAAGCACTTACACGCATATATTTAACGTAACTTCCATAAATAAAGTTACTACGCATGTGCGGTTAAAACGTACCTAAAAATACGCACGCAACTTCACATGAAAACGGATCTGTGAATACGGCCCATAATGTACATCGTATATTGCTGTAGTTTAGTAGTATTCCTGCAATGACTACTGTGATAGGGCTGCATTTTGATTGATTGATTACTTGCTTAAACAGTTTTTCTTGCTTATAATTTGCTAGATAAAATCAGATGATTCTATGGTCAACGTTACTAAGCTCTTAAGTTAGGGCTGAAGAAGGGGAAGGTTAGGGTTAGGCTGCAGAAAAGGGAGTGTTAGTGTTAGGCGAGGGTTAATGATCACTCTTCGAGACTCCAGGAGTTGCCCCTTCGCCTCTTTCAAAATAAAACCATTGTACTGGCCAATCATACTCCATGGAGAGATTGTGTGACATAAAGGGAAAAGGTCTTCTGCAGATTAGTTTCTATGGGCAGCATCATTACTTTAATGGATTTGATGACAACATTAATGTTTACATTACCCAAATTACCATGTTTGTTTTTTAAGCACTACATCTGTCCCCATCCGTAACAATGCTTTTCATGAATGGTAACATCTTTCAAAATGTATTCTTCAAATAATGTTTGTAAACATTGGACTATAATAGAATAGAATCTACATGCGTATTTTTACGATCAGTTCAACTGCACATGCCCAGAACCCTAACATGCACACAGAAACCATGGCCGACTGATTCACATACACGGACGTTTGACTTAGGACCGATACACACGATTCCCGCATATGTGGCTAAAGGGGCAAGACTCTTTATGCAATTGAGCTGCACGTGGGCTACTAATGTACAGTATGGGCGTGCCGACAGAGTTAGGTCTGATTTACGGATAGGATAGTCTATTCCCATGCATTAAGCTAACATACGCATGGGAATAGTTAAGGTTGCCCTCGACTACTTGTAAAGTTGAAGAACCGCATTGTTTGCTGTGAGGTCATGCGTCTTCTCTTACTTAGTTTATATTTTGTGAATGTTTCTCTCTCTCTCTCTCTCTCTCCTTATTTCAAGGTGTACTTTTAATGGTTACATTTGTTAACATATGTTAATGTGAGTTTGAAATTTTTTGGGAGAAAAATAGCTTAATTTTCAAAAGCCTAATCAGTGCAATTAGTTAGATATCTTTGAATCATAAGTAATTCCAAACACCTAAACGCACAACCGATTCACAGCTTATAAAGTCTGCACGTACCTTATTATACGCAGGAATGTCTTATGTCCGTACGTTGCACTCCCGACTCAGGGGAAGTGATTAATCGGTTCTTTCTTTTCTCTGAATCAGTATTGCGGATATTTCACATGCGTATATTTAGGTAAGTTCGCAATTTTACTCTTAAGTGTGAATACGGTCCATTGTGTATAAGTTATAATTGGTTTTAAAAAGTTATAACATTCTTTTTGGATTTTTATTTTTATTTGGAAAATTAACTAGTTAAATGCAGTTTGAATGTAAATTCTGCTGGTGTGCCAATTATCTGGTGACTTACAACTGTGGCTGTTTTCATTGGGAATTTTGATTTGGTCTTGATTGATCATAGGCTCAAAGAAAATATTAGGAAATTAATTAACAAACAAGATGCCCTTAAGGGGAGCTTTGATCGTTTTTGTTAGAGATCTTGCCAAGTCTTCTATCCACAGTGCGCCTGGTATTTCTGAAGCAACGTAGCTTTTCTTTGCTATAGTACTTCAATGTTCCAGTAATGAAAGGGTGTTTCTTCCCAGCAGTGACTGTGCTGTACTTTGGTAAACTGTGCTGCCTTTTTACAGGTTGGTGTTTATTATGGCCTCACTGCACACTGCATAGTGTTCAAGTTAAACAGTCTTTCAACAGAGAGCTTATTATGAAGGTGCACTACAGCATGCTAGCAAACCAAGCTAACCTTTCCTTTACACACACTCCACGTTCCATAGAACCAACTAGAAAAATGAATGTCAATTCTTATTAATAAACAGAACCATTAGTGCTGAATCTATAGAGCCTTGGTCTAAAGGAAATTATTTAACACAGCCCATCTTTCTATTCATTGTATTGTTTTTATTTTCCTTGCCTCTATAACAGACAGTTATATGAATTGGAAGTAGCCAATTATAAATAAACCATGAGATGCACAACCTTTTGGTGTGAACTACCTCTGCATACTATTATTGCATATTTGTAAGGAGGGTCTTTCTGTACCATGCGCTTCATCCACACAGACCACAAAGCTCCCAACTTCTCCAGAAATACGAGGTGCCTTCAAGTTCTAAGGTTTCCTATATTACTTCTCAAGAATGGGAGCAGGTAGAACTTAGGGTACATATAAAAAAAAAATGCAGGCATTCTTTATGGTTGTGAGAGACAGATAGCAATACCATCCGATTAATGCACAAGGCTTCACCTGCAAGTAAAAACATTTTAGACACATAGGGGTGAATTTACTAAACTGCAAAAAAGGCAAACTGGAGATGTTTCCCATAGCAACCAATCAGATTCTAGCTGGCATTCTAGTATGTAATAGGAAAGTGAGAGCTAGAATCTCATTGGTTGCTATGGGCAACATCTCTATTTTTCCTTTTCTGCAGTTTAGTAAATCTGGCCCTAAGAACAGCGACATTTACATTCCAAGAGCAGTGTGTTATCTGTTTACTGTTCTGTGTGGATTAAAACCCATCAACATTCATCATCACTTGAATGTGGAGAAGACATCATTGATAAAATGTACATTCGCTGGAGCGAAAGTTCAAAGAAAGCTGAATGTATGAACCGAAGCAGCCACGATCATGCATCAGTCTATCTTGCAACATGATTGCATGAGTGGAAGAAGTGGATATGCAGGACCACTGGAAGAGACACTTCCTATCTCAGCATTTCTGCAGGTTCTGTGGATACCATCCTGCGCAAAGACCTGACAATGTGGAAAGATTCCTCCAGATATGTGCTGCCAGTGCTGACTGAAGAACACAAGGCTGCATGTGTGCAAATGAAGTCAGGTGATATTGAGACTTGATGACAACACAAATGGCACTTTCCTTTCATCAATTGCCATCATAGATGAGACGAGGATGTCATTTTTCAATCCTGAAACAAAACGTCAGTCTGTGCAATGGAGGCACATTGACTCACTGCAACCCAAAAAAATTTCAAGTTACTGCCCGTGCTGAGAAAATGATGGTAGCCATGTGTTGGAACATCGAGAATGTCATTCTCACCCACTGCATCCCCAAGGGTGAGACAGTGACAGCTGCGTATTGTTGCAGAAATTCCTTCCAGCATTGTGGAAAATAAAAGTCCAAACCTGTGCTCCTCTATCATGACGATGCTCATCGGGCAGCACGACTGCAGCAGTTTCTATGTGACAACAACTTTGAAGTGATTTCTCATGGTCCCTGCTCACCTGATCTTCCACCAAGTGATTTTGGTCCTTTCCCTATGCTCTCTGTGGCCGCGCATTTTCCAGTGCGGCCCTTGTGTCAGTGATTTTCCAGTGGATTCAAAATACACCCAAAAAATGCACAGCGGCCATGCAGTTGTGACATCGACATTGAAATGTGTGCAGTGAAAAAGAGACTGTGGAGGTATGTGCTTTTCAGGAAAATAAATATGAGAACTTGAATGCACCTTGTAGTGAGCTCCCAGATCTCTGATTTGCTGATCTATGGATAAAAACAGGGTTAGAACCTCTGGACCTGATTCAAAGTCTGAAAATAAGAGAGGAAAGTTACACCCGGATAAAACCATGTTGATTTCAGGGGAGTCAAATTTCATCTGTTACAAACCATATTATAAATGAAAGGTGATGTTTCCCAGCCCAAGTCTAAATAAAGTGAAGCTTTTCAGTATCTATGTGCAATAAGCAAAGATATATCCCTGCATGCATAGAATAAAATAATTTGACTCCCCCCATGGTCCTCCGTCTCAAATAACATAAACTTACAGGCTTCTTGACGTTTATTTCATCAGCTCCTATTACCACATTTATAAAACTTATAATAAAATATAGTATAATTATATAAATTGGGGAGATCAGACAGCTGTTAGGCTTGATTAGCGCTTAGGGCATGGATAATTAAACCCTAAATATATAGCATATTTTTTTTTACTTATGTAGCCAACTACTGTATCTGTCAGTTTGTCTGATAATCATTAGTGTATGGCCAGTATTACACATGGTTGCCTACTTTTGCTAATGGATATCAGGGAGATTGTAAGAGCACTATCAAGGTGCTGCACCAAAGGGGTGTGTCCTGTAGCGCCAAAGAGGTGTGTCCTGTGAATAGCTCCACCCATAGGTGTATCAAGCACTGCCAGGAAAACTATTTTACAATAAAAATGTCAGTATTTATTGATGATTAAATTGTCAGTGAATACTTTCATTACTATCTTTATAGAAAAGTTAAAAGTGACGCTGCAGCTGATTAACAAGATTCTTTCATTACATCTTGGCCTCCATGAAATTGGTCATCTCCATAGACCTCAATGGATGAAATTAGAATCGGGGAGATTACCAAACACTTCAGGGAGTCAGGGAGATCACCCAATCTTCAGGGAGTCTCCCTGATATTCAGGGAGAGTTGGCAACCACGGTATTACATCAGTCATTCAATACTATAAGATGTGTGATGACATATAATGTCCCCTGTTCCTGGCATAACATTGCCTACATTGTGCAGTGGCCACACACCTAAAAGGAGCAGCATCGGTTAGTGTGCTTTAGAATCATGTTGTTCACACAAAGTGATCCTTGCCACACACTACATGTTACTATTCAAATCCTAATCGATTGAGGAGTCTGATTACTGTGTAGTGTGCTGCCAGTCTGTGAATTCATTACTTGCTGTAACACAGTAATTACAGGAAGTGGTGGTATGTGGAAAGTGCAGAGTAGTAAGAGAGATGACTTTATAAGGGACTGTTCTTAAGTCTTTATGCTGTAAAACATGGATGCTGAAGGCTGAGCACAGCTTTTTATGAGCATATAGCTATTTTCAGGTTTAATTTTATAGATAACCAACTTCATTTAGAGAACAAAATTGCAACATCCGCCCCTCAGCATTCATTTACTCTGGCTACACATAACATGCTGTCATAATCCGCTGAAATTCAATCAGTCATATCCATAATGCTGACCCTAAGAGCCTGATACAGTTGACCGTGAAGACACGACTAGAGCGAAGTCCTTATTAGAGTCTATTACAGCAGGCAGTGTAAATTTGTGGGAAAAGCACCACGATCAGACATCGCAGTCAATTAAATTGAGCCCTTAGTGTGGTGACCATGGGCTGGATCCAGACTTAAGTAAGTGCTTGAAATTAGTTGCTCTTGGGCTAAACCATGTTGATTGCAGGGGGAGTCAAGTTAATTCTATTCTTTGCATGCAGGAATATATCTTTGAATTGCTTACTGCACACAGATACTGGCCAGCTTTACTATTACACTGTTATTTAGACTTGGCATAGGAAACATCACCTCTCAACTCTAATACTGTTTGCAACAGATGAAATATGACTCCCCTGCAATCAACATGGTTTAGCCCAGGAGTAACTCATTTCAAGCACTTACTTAAGACTGGATCCAGCCCAATATTCATACTGCATCGTACGCAATATGATTCTTTAATCCACAGCTGAACTTGTTAAATGTATGTCTTTTAAAGACTTGTAAAATTTATGAACAGCAAAATATTTTTATCCCCAACTTAAAATGTGTCTACTTTTATAGTTTATTTGTAGTTTAAGCACAGGCCCTACATCACATTACCCCCTAAATTATCCAGTAACTTAAAGTTCTTATGTAAAAATGTCAGTTTACACTAATGACACTGCATGTGACCGTATACAGCAGAATTAGGCAACCTGTGGCACTTAAGGTGTTGTAGAACTACAACTCTCATCATGCTTTAATTATTAGCTATGCCTAAGCGATTGGAGCATGTTATGAGTTGTAATTTCACCTGGGGTGCTAGGGCCTTATGCCTGGTATACAGTATGCAGGGCCAAAAGTACTTTCAAGAGCATCTTTGGTCTGTAAGTGCATTCTTTTACTTTTAGGCTTTTATTTAGGAAGATTTGCGAGTATATAAGTAGTATCTTTTGTTTAATACCACCGCTGTATGCAAACTTCTTGACTCTTCCATATATATTTTGTTGACAGACATTGAGGGCCTGATTCCGAGATCAGGAACTAACGATAGTTCTGTGCGTATATTTAGGGTCGGATCGATTTTGCATCAACTGCGCATGCGTAGTAATAGTGCAATGCCATGTACGTTGAAGTTAAGGTCGGAAATGCCTTAAGGTCGGACTTGTGAATCGGACGGAGTCTAATGCGACCCTAAGTGCGGCGGAAATATACGGACCTAAGGCTTTGCATAGAAATGGGTGGGGGGAGGCATTAAGATGAGGGAAAGTGGGCACGCTTACAGAATTATGGCCCGAAACATATACACATAAGGCCGGAAGTGAGTGCGGCCAGATAGGTCAAGTCAATGTAGGTGGAAGTTTAGGACCGGCCGGGGTTTGCGAGGGGAGTGACTGTTTATTCTGGTGGGTGTAACCTGTTCCGACCTGCCACTTAATTGCGTATATTTGCGGCCCGATCGCCGACGGATCTCTGAATCAGGCCCTGAATGTGGAGCACAAGTTTAGGAAACAGATATCTTACAAAATTCAAATGATTCTGGGCCGGATTCAGAGATGTGTTTGCAAGAAAGTACGCAATTATACGCACGTACGGCACAGGCCAAACCCCCTCACCCCCATGACACTCCCCTCTACCGGACATGCTGACGGCCACTTACAAGTCCATAGACCACTTGTATCTTTCCGTGTGCATTTGCGTGCCCATATGCCCTCCGTCCTTGTGATTCTTTATAACCACGCCACCATGTGTTCATTTAAATGCCTCCCCCCACCCACTTTTATGTAAATTTCTAGATCCGTGTGAGATGTGTGCATATGTCCTCAAGTACGATTCAAGTTCCTCCGTCCATGAGGCACTTACATGCATATAGTCTACGTAACATGCGTATATAAACGTACCTAAAAAAATGCACGCAACTGGCAACAAAAATGGATCTCTGAATGCGGTCCTCTGACACTACATTGGAGCGATCGGCTATCTCTATTTTGAAAAACAGTCATTTTTGAATTTTTTTTATTGAATGGGTACTCATTAATTTTCAGAAACTGCCATCCGTCGCATTCGCTGCAGACCCCAATGGAGAGATGAGTAACCTCTCTCAGGGGACGGTTAGGGTCAGGCTCTGGAGAAGGGAGTGTTAGGGTCATGGAAGGGGAGAGTTAGGATCAGTCTGCAGGGAGAGGAGTCTAGGTTTAGGCTGCGGAGATGGGAGACAGGGTCAGGCTGCAGGAGGGGAATCTGCGAGGCAAAAGCAATTGATTCCCCAGCTAGAGAGATCAGACCTTTCAAAATAGGGCTGTTCTCAGCAGAGACCCACACCCCATAGGAACAATACATGCAACACTTATTGTCAAGGTATGGATGAAGGGAGTTTATATTTAAGTTCAATATATTTGTCAACATATAATAGTAATAAGGAACTCATGCAACCTCTATAAGTTGGGTCTGCCTTCAAAAATTTAGGACACAAAACAATAAATGAGAGATAAATGAATTGTGTGAAATCTATTTCAGCCTTGATTTGTAATCACATGTCAACACCACCGCGCAGAATCTTAAATTCTCCCTGGTCATCACAGCTCTAGTCATAAACCAAAAATTCTGCAAAGTATGAATTTGGATTACAATGAACAGCAAATGAAAAGTAGAACAAAAATATCATACCACTAAAACTTTGCATTTCTCCAGTGTATTATACAGGAGAAGGAGTTGAGAAGACGAAACACTCCAGATCCATTCATTGTTTAAGATTGATTCCAAGAACTGATATCCCTGCATAGATTATTGGATAAGGCATACATTAACCATAAGTTTATTTGTTACCCAAGTATCCAGGGGGAAATTATATTGGTTTGAAATAAAATGGGTCATTTTAAGATTCAAGCAAACCAGGAAATAGCTTGCATATGCGAGCCCTGATAAAGACCAATAATGATACGGATGCACTCCAAGCCTGTGACGTTATTAATCTTATCAAACTTTATTAAACTGTATATACCCTAGAATCATAGTAGCAGCATGATTAAAAGAACAAAGGGCAACATATATCACACAATACAGATACATATTATAAAACAAAAACTATGGCTCCACTGCTCCAATTATATACAATACAATACATGGTCAATCTTTCCCTGCACTTAAAAAAGAAAAACAAAGAAATAAACAAAATACCACCTCACGGTGGGTCTATTTTTAAAAGTCATAAAACTGATCATAGCCTTGTTCACCCAATCTCCTATCAAACATAATGGTAGTGTCACTTTCCAAGGTTTGCAGGAACCCTAATTTAGAGGTATTGGGCCTGAACCAGAGCTACGATGTTACATCGCTGACTCCCCCTGGCACTCCCCCTGTGCGGGCGTATGGCCCCTTCCTTACGCCGGCTGAAGGCTACCCTAACCTAACCTAGCCAGTAAGGAAGGGGCCATACGCTCACACAGGAGCGTATGGCCGCCTAGTCCGCCCTCCCACCCTCATTTAACTCCCTCCCCCGCCCCCCTACACT
>WWET01002510.1:87862-102639 GCA_011038615.1 Limnodynastes dumerilii
TGTTACGACACTTCGGGTTTACCTCGCAGAGAACCGGAGTGGTCGTAGAGGAGAAGGTGAACGGGAGTGGCACCTCGGGATTACCTGTGGGAGTACCGAGGTGGCCACAGGAGAGAAAGAGGTAGTGACCGGGTCGACTGCCGGGGCCCGGTAACTTTGCTATCAGGGGGTTTTCACCAGAGCCCCAGATGGCGGGGATGGATTTGGCTGCGCCCCAATAGCCTGGTCGTGCCCTGTTGAACCAGACCCGCGGAAGAGAATAGGAAACCCGGAGTGGACACCAGACTGAGGGAAGGGGAGCAGTAAGGCAAGTGGGAGTAGAATCAGTCCGGAAGAGACCGGACTGTGACGGACTACGAGTAACACTGAACGCAGCACGCTGGACAAAAGACCGTTCACGGGACTGGACAAGACGCACAAGGGCTTGCACACACACTCATACAGCGGGACCTCCAAGGAGGTAACATAAACATACACTCAAGGGATAAGTAGGTACTGCAGGGAAGGTAGGTACAATAAGGGGTGAGAACCAGGGCTAGATACACAAAGGAAACAGAGGCAGGAATCAAGGCAGGTAAGTAGGTCAAACAATGGTCAATTCACTAGGCAAAATAGCACTAGGCACACAGTAAGTAGCAGGTCACAGAACTGAGGGAACAGACTCTATAACAGGCGCAGAAGTGAGGACAGAGAGGGATTATAAAGACACTACTGTCTTGTGATAGGACAGCCTAACACAGCTCCTCCTACTGGAAAGCGTTCCCCCTACTGAGGTGGAATGCATAAAGATGCCAGTGAACCACAAGCAGCGCGCTACAGGGACCGGACGCACGTGGCTGGTTACTAGGACGCTGTAACCAGGGGAATCCCCGGAGACGCGTCGTGGGAAGTGAGGTAAGTTGAACAGCACGGGACAGGGACGGACACACTGCTAGCCGTGCATACGGCAGTTGTATCAATTCCTGAGTATATTTCATATGTACAGTATAAATCTAAATATATGTATTCTGCTCAGACCTAGTGCAGTGTGCACAATTGTGCATGCTTCGGGAGGTGCTCACAATGCTTTGTTTCTTTTGTATTGTGGTTACAAATATGCTTTCCTTCACTCAAATAGAGGCCTTTTTTACTGCATTGTTTGTACAAGAAAGCTAAATTTATTGTATAGTGGTCAGAAGGATGCAATCTGTATTGTAAGGCAGTCTCTAGGGTGTGGTCAATATAGTATAGTGGTCACTAGGTAAATGGTATGGCCATCACTTATGCTGCTTTCACATCACCAATTCTAAAAATCCCGGGTTGCAAAACAACCCTGGACCTTTCACATCACCACCCTTCCCAGGTAGGACCCGGGAAAAACCCTTCTTTTTTCCCCGGTCGAAATCCCGGGTCGACCGGGGGTACACCTTTCACATCACCACGAAATACCCGGGATTTTTCAGAGACCCGGGTTTTTTTTGTAAAAATCCAGAGTATTTGGTGGTGATGTGAAAGGGCTATAAGATATAGCCTGTATTGTTTTGAAGTTTCTAAAATGCAGTGTGTATTGTATGGTGGTCAAAAGGGCATAGTGTGTATTGTATGGTGGTCATTTGGATGCAGTCCGTATTTTATAGTGGTGACTAGGATGAAGTCTGTATTGTATGACAGTCACTTAGTCTCTGCTATACAATTCCCACAGCATCTAAGGTCCCTAGGATTTGCTCTCTTTCATTGTAGTTACAAGTCATTGTTTTTTTGTAATTTATGGCATTCACGTGGATACTGTAATGTAATACAATAACTGGTGTTAAATTGTTGTGCTGAACACCCTAGCACCAGCCCTGTTTTCCATCATGTTGCTTGGGATCCTAAAAATGACTGTATTTAACTTATTTAAAATATTGTGCAATCTATTCCTTTAATAATGTTTCCATCAATTTCTCTACTATTCATGTAAGGCTCACTGGTTGGTAGTTGGCAAATTCTCCCCTACTGGAATTACTCCTTTTACTAGTGACTGTTGAATAGTTTGGTTAATGGTTTTACCAGCTCCCATTTAAGCTCTTTTAGGGCTGGATCCAGACCTAGTTAAGTGCTTGTACTTAGTTACTCCTGGGCTAAACCATGTTGATTGCAGGGGAGTCATATTTCATCTGTTGCAAACAGTATTTCAGTTGAAAGGTGATGTTTCCTATTCCAAGTCTATATAACAGTGTGATAGTAAAGCTGGTCAGTATCTGTGTGCAGTAAGCAATTCAAAGATATATCCCTGCATGCAATGAATACAATTAACTTGACTCCCCCTGAAATCAACATGATTTAGCACAGGAGTAACTAAGTTCAAGCACTTACTTAAGTCTGGATCCAGCCCTTAGAATCATAACATATATCCCATCTGGCCCTATTGATTTGTCCACTTTTTGCTTTAAGAGTTATTTTAAGACCTGCTCATTAGTGAAAAGACTTTGGATAAATATTATTGCATTTTAAACACAGTCCCTTCCAATCTCTCTCCTTTGTGAATATTGAACAAATGTAATAGTTAATATGATCTGCCATAGCCCTGTCACCCTCGACAAGACTCCCACTCTCTGTTTTAGTCTTACTATACCTTCTTTTGTTTATTGTTTTTAATTTTGAAACCTAAAATGAAAACGTTCTCCCCATTTTATACTGAGTGAACAATTTTTTTCTCAACTTGAGCTTTTGCAACTTTTGCAACCTTTTTTGCCCCCATCTGCTTTTGCAAGATACCCCAGTCTGACATTTTTTGGAGTTTGCCTATAATTTCTTATTCCTAAAAACCGTCTTTTTTGCTTTCACTTCACTTGCTACCTCTTGTAAATAATATTATTTCATTTTTCTGAGCTTTTTCTTAACCTTTCTGATACAATGGTCTGTTACTGTTAATAATGTACTTTTTTAATTTTTCAACTTTACTTCTTTCAAGTGCTGCCACTCAGCCAAGGAATCACTTACACATCTTTACAAAATCAGTGTTCCTAAAATCTTACACCATACTGCTTGAAGATTGGTGGATCCAAGGTTCTCACCCACACTTCTGAGATTGTGTTACTATAAGTAAGTACCAAATCTAGGATTACCTCTTTGGAGTAGATCCAGAGCTACGTACGTGATCGATTTTACGCTAACCGCTGACGTAAAATCGCACATTAGTATTTACTGCACATGCGTGCGCAGATGTTACGCCACGTAACTCAGAGCATATGGGCCAGTCACATAGCATCAGCATAACTATGAATAAAGGGGCGTTCCAGCCACACGACACCCATAATAATGCTTTGGAGGAGGGGTGAGGCATTTAAATCATACAGTATGGGTATGCTTAGGGTCATAGGTACGTCATGCCTATACGAACATCAGTAGTTATGCTGTGTAAAGTTAAAGTAGGGTTTGGGAAACGTAATAACTGCTAAAGTACGTACAAGCGAGGGGAGTGCATAGTAAATACGCTACGTGATGAAACGTAATGGAAACATAGCTCTGGATCTGACCCTCTTGAGTAGGCTACCCCATCAATTGCTTTAGGGACGCTCCAGGGGCGTTTCTAGAAATGAAGGGGCCCGTGTGCAGACCCCCACACGGCCCCCCCTCCTCCTCCTCTGCACCCATGGTAGATACGCCACTGGTCACGACCTATCCTATGGCGTTACATACAATTACGTACAATCAGAGTTACAATGAGTAACATCTACCGTGCGCATGCACATGTTCCCATAGCCAGACCTACGTATGCCCGATGTGTAAAATCGGCTGTCGTTTTTAATTCTGCATCAGGCCTGTAAATGGGATTTTGACATGGCAGCCTCACGCTCTGCAAACAGAAGAGGAGCATGAGGCTGCGCAGTGCACGCACGCATGACATCCCCATGTGACACCCGTGCGCAGTGCACTGTTGGGAACGGAAGGCTGCTGGAGACCGTCACCGTTTGTACAGAAATAGGTGGTACTGGGATCTTCCATTGGGTGCAGGGTGAGTGCACACTCTGCACCCATGGTAGATACGCCACTGGGACGCTCCCTTGTAATGAATTTATAATGTCCCCACCTCTAGTGGAGCTCACAGAAGAGTTGTGTAAGAGCTTTTAATCTAGCATAATTATTATAGTTGCACTAAAATCAGGTGCCAGAAGAAGACAGAGATTCTTGTCCTTTATAAATGCCAATATAGGTTTCAATCATTTTTTACCAATTTCTCAGTAGTCTTTTTAACTTCATTGGTGCACCTGCCACTAGAGGGCGAACATCCGGTATAGAAAGTCTATTCAATAGATGATCTGTTAAACTAGTATTTTCTATACTATTATTTATTTAAAGCATGTAATTCAATTAAAAAATGCTTTTTATTTTTTGCAATCCTCGGAGATCTGAAACAGTAAAAGTACATCGCAATATGTTTCCCCAAATGCAATTACTTATACATCTGGTAACAGATAATACAGCAACAACTTTATACAGTTTTTATGGATCTAATAATGACACCTGCCATGATCTCCTCAGCTCTTTCTGGGCTTTGCTACTCATAATCTTGCACAAATGTACAAATCCTGCCTGCTGTTTATAAGAATTTTGGTCAAAATGACCCATCGCTACATGTAAAGAAGATATGCTTCATAATACAGCCATTGGCTAGGTCAATTACAAAATATAAGGTTGTGCACTTTCTCATATCTCATACACCAGTCTTGTATGATTGGTTTAACTAAATTCTTTTCATTTTAGTTCTTCTTGATAAACTGACTTATAGTGCAGACATTTTAAAGGGAAATTAGATTATTATAAAATATATTACCTACAAAATCCCTCATGCATCTTCCTGGCTGGTGGCTTGATGCCAGTAATAAATGAAAGAAGTGAATGGGGGAACCACATTTTTATGTAGTCTTTGATCATATTTACAAGGTAATATCTATTAAGCAGAGTAATCACTGGTTTCAGATTTGGTCTTGCAGATTAAGTAGGTCAAACTGGAACCTACCACAAGAGAATACCATTTCCTAATACTGCTCTCTTGTTAATGCCAGAGAACTTTCCTTATGGTAATTATTTGCTGGATGCTGCAACCCACATTACAATGAACAATTTAGTGGGGCTAATATCAAGCTAAGCATATTTACAAATACATACGTCCAAGAAATTACATGGTTTTAGATTTTCTCTGATCTATATTGTCAGATTGATATGTGAAAAATATGTAAATCTACTGTATGTACAAAATAAAAGAGAGTCAGGTTGATTATTTTGGATCTCCTTGTTTTGGGATCATGATTGTTGTAGGCATATTTTTTTTTTGCTTTCATCAGGTAGCAGTGTGGTGCCCCTGGGGGTTGTTGGGTGTACATTGTGTCATGGGTTTTTTGTTCAGTGTTGTGTACAGGGTTGCATGGGGAGGTTGGCGATAGTTGATGTGAGATGGGTTGAGTTGCACACGAGGGGTTTTCTGAAATGGGGAGTAACAGTTAAGTGCGTAGGTTAAGTCCGCGGCAGTAATAGAGGCCCTGTTTCAGAGATTGAAAATAAGAACTTAAAGTTACACCTGGGCTAAACCATGTTGATTTCAGGGGAGTCAAATTTCATTTGTTGCAACAGTATTATAGTTAAAAGGTGATGTTTCCCAGCTCAAGTCTAATTAGCAGTTTAAAAGTGAAGCTGATCAGGTATCTGTGTGCAATAAGTAAAAGCAAAGCATTCTCCCTGCGTGCATAGAATAAAATGAACTTGACTCCCCCTGAAATCAACATGGTTTTGCCCAGGTGTAACTTTAAGTTCTTATTTTCAGCCTCTGAATAAGGCCCAGAGAGTGGTTGTGACGGTGAAGTGGAGAGGATATGTAGCGAGCTATCAGAGTACCGGCAGTGGGAGAAGAGATTGTGGTGTGATGGAGGTGCAATCGTGGGAAGAGTCGGTAGCAGTGTTTGGAGGATTGACGGAGGAGCAGATCGTAGGAGGAGTTGGTAGCGGAGATTGGAGGATTGTTGAAGGTGCAGAGCATGGAGGGAGTCGGTGGCTGTAAGCGGAGCATTGACGGGGGTGCAGATCGTGAGGGGAGTCGGTGGCGGTGAGCAGAGGATTGACGGAGGAGCAGGGTGTAACATCATAGTTATTGAGAAGGAGAGAATCGTAGAGGCTGTGTAGGAGTAGGAGTCGGAGGTGCGGAACAGGAGGAGAATCGGATACAGTGACCATGGGAGTGACGAAGAAGCAGGACAGTTGCCGAGGTGTGATATTGTAACATCAGAGAGGGAATAAAGTGAGGAAACCGAAGGAGAGTATTGGAGCGTAAAAGAGAAAGAGTGGTTTATAGAAAGCTACAAGGACAATAAAAAGTTTTTATTTTCGAGAGACATTATTTAAAGTAACATTAATTTAGATATTCTTCGATATAACATAATATTTCTCAGCTAATATTTTGTTAGCTAAGTAAAATATTTAGGATGAAATTGTAGAACTTAATGGAATAAGTTCGATAAGGAATCTTTCAGTAATTCACATAAGTGCTAATTGAATTTAGTAATTGAGGAGAAGGAGGAGTGATTGATTGAGAAAACTTTGAATGCATTTATTTTATCTTTACTAAATTAAGTGTTTGAATCCATTGAATTGTATCAATTTAATATCTCGCTGGCCGAATATTTGTAAATTGTAATTGATTGTGTTATTTATTTGTTAAAGCTTTAATTGTACAAACTAAAGTTTCCCCTAATGCAAATTTAAGTATATTTCATTCAGTAAAATATAATTTAAAGAAGAAAATTGTAGTCAGTTTCCTTTGAGTTATTTCTTACTCTATTTCACCTCTCTGCAACTCCTACTTTGACTTTTAACATTCGGTCAGTCTAAGAGTGTAGCTGTACACTCACTGTTGGGGCGATTCATCTGATTGTCACCTAGATCAGTGTTTCCCAACCTCAGTCCTCAGGGACCACTAACAGGGCATGTTTTCCAGGTCTCACTGCTGGAGCACAGGTGTGTTCATTACTAGCTGTCACAATTTGAAAGCTCCACAGGTGCTGCTCATTATATCACTTGTTATTCTTTAAGGAAACCTAGAAAATATGGACTGTTAGTGGTCCCTGAGGACTGAGGTTGGGGAACACTGACCTAGATTATGTAATTTTTGTATAGTGTATAGCATAGTCTGATTTGTCAGACTAAAGATTCATCCACCCAATAACCAGACCATTCAGAATTCCTGAGCAATCCACAGCTGCTGGATCATTTCCATTAACATTTGTCCCAGGATAACTCGCTACTATCGCTTATGGTTGGCGTGTTATGTTATACATTATGTGACAGTAAAAAATAGATGTACAACCTCTAAAGCTGGGTACATACTGGTGGTTTCACTACCAATTATCATGCAGATCCAGTGATGTCACTAGGGTTGATGCCACCCACATCTTCTATAAAAGACCTTAGACATATTTTTGTACTGTTACTTATAAATCATAATTCCTGTATATTAGTGTAATTATAATGGCTTAAAGTAGCAAAATAAAAATTACACCTTTAAAATTAAATTACACCTTTAAATTACAATATCATATGCATGGTGTAAAACTTTTTGCTGTGGTTAAGTGAAAAAGTCTCCCCCTTGTATGTATCCAGTCTCTAGTTATCCAAAATTCTCCCCTTGTATGCGAGTGGCAGATGTTATGACCCGTAACTCTGAAAGTACGTACCTGCCTAGTATCCACAGCGTAACTACGGACAAAGGGGCGTGCCAGCCATACGACACCCATAATTACGCTTCGGAGGCGGGGTGAGTTATTTAAATCGTACAGTATGGGCTTGTTTAGGTGCGTAAGTATGTGCAGCCATTACGGCCGACAGCAGTTACGCATTGAAAGGTTAAGGTAGGGGTTGGAAAGCGTAAAACGGCCAAAGTACATACTAGCGAGGGGAGTGCATAGTACTTACACTAGCATAAAACGTAAATGGAACGTAGGCCTGGATCCTGCTCATTGGGCCTAATCCAGACTTGCGGAAGTCGGGTGTTGGACGGAGATCTGGATCCAGGCCATTGGGTCTATAATTGTGAGTAAAATCTGTAACAATATAAGATCTTTACAAAACACACCAGTGTGTAACCAGCTTTTTCTGTTTACACAGTTTATATTAGCCTCCCCTGGAATACAAAATGGTTTTGCCTACTTGCAAATTATAATCTGTTCTTGTTGCTACTCAGCCCCATTACCTAATAAAATAGTTTGGGATACTGAGAACGTGTTTAGGCCAGTCACAGGCCAGGAACCCATCACAAACCCTACAATGTCAGTGATCATTTCCATGGATTCCCAAATATCAAGAAGCAAATATTGCAGCTCCAGAACAAGTTACTACAGTTACGCATAATGAGATATGTAAATTCAGCTGCTCTAAGCTTGTTTTGTGTGCTTGCTATGTGGTGAGTTATTTTGTTGTTAAATTGAAGAGCTTGCATCTGAAGTTTTTTGGCAGCATCATGAATTTAAAGGTTGCAGGTTGCATTTGTGGTAAGCTCTCAGCCCACTGCTAAGATAGGTTGATTGAAACATGTTAATGAGGCAAGGCAGAAGAAGGGAGACTAGTATATGCTTCATACCAAGCATGTTTTCTTTAAAGTGTTCAGTGACTGGTTGAATACCACAAGCTTGCTGGTGTATAAATTGATGCTTTGTAAACTATTTTAGCACTGGGGTATTTAGAGAATGTAGGATTGCATAAATATTGATTATTACATATAGTACCTTGCCAATAACTATAAATACTAGACATTTATACATACTGTGGATATGTTTAAAAAGTTAGAAATACAGAAATTCATATAAATACCTGAAAGGCCTTTCTATTATTACCATTACTTTATTTACAGTAATAAAATGCCAGTTATACAGAGAATGAATTAAATGAGGTCATCTGTAAATGCAGCCCTATGTCCTCCTAAAACTATGCCAGCACACTCATAACAAATAAAAAGCATCTGTGGTATATATACTACACGCATATCCTGGAACAGAGTTGTGCTCTATAAACTAGTCAAAGGCGCACAAAAAAATGCTAAGAACAATTCTATTAGAGGTCTGGGAGATCCTTATTATACTTAATAGAGGTCACATAAAAGTCTAGTTTATTGATTTTTACATGAGCCTCTATGAGTTGTGAGACTTTTATATGAAGACAAAAATGAAAAAGAACTGTCAATAAAAAGAAAATCAATAGTGTGATTATTAATGAATGCAGATGCGGAATTGATTAGAAGCATAATCATGTCTACCATAATCTGTAGTGGCTCAGAGCATAAGTCGGGAATGTAGCCTTTAGGAATAATATGTGTCCCTGCACACTACTATTAATAATTTCTGATCACGCTCTGTTGTAGCTGTAGATTGTTCTATTCAAGTGATAATCTCTCCTATTTTACTTCAGCTATCAATAGCTTTTAATTCCTTGTACAGTGCTCAATGTGGCAATGTTGGATTTTTATAGCAGTAGAAAGGGCAGAATGACATGCCATAGTGTAGCAACCCATTCAGTAAACTCTACTATGCACTCTACTATCTACTTGCCTGTTGCTTTGAAAGACTCTTGCATTCTGGGGAATTTCACAGAATCACTGAAGGATAGGACACAACCTGGATGAGAAGAACATGGTGTGGTCTGATATGTTTCAGCTTCTGGTTATAGGTAAAACACAGAATGGCTGTTCAAGTAATAGACTGGATATGGAGAAAATGCACAGTGCTTTAATCTACTGCTCTAGCCAGCAGGAGATAGAATTAAGTTTAAGATTACAACCCACCAAACAACAGAATTACAGAGATTATAACCTGCTCATTTAATTATCTTCTTGTTGTATTTACTCTATTTACCAGCATGTTATATATTTTAATTTTCTGTTGGTATACACTGGTATATATATTTTTCTAACATAGTCTGTCAGGTAGCAGAGATTTAACCTTGGAAGCACATCACTTGTTTGAAACTATTTTCATTTGGACCTATAGATATCAATGTCAACTAATACAGGGGATCTTAATTGCAGGACAGTATATAAAAGCGGTGTTCCTATTGCCTGATGGCAGTGTTCCATTATTTCAGGTTTGCTTAATATTTTGATTATAGCAGATGAGAGTGCTGATTCTTTCTTAAAACATGAATGGTGTTGTGAAGTTCATACTTTCAGATACAAATAAAATAGTGATAGTCTGAACCGAACTCAATTGTGTACCAACAAACAATAAGATTTATTAGACAGGGAAAGGGTTAAGTGACAAAACAGAACTTAGTTACATTCAATAGCATGTCTGACAAACAAAGATGGCCACATAATACAACATGCTCCATCAGCACTGATGTAGGGCATCCCTGATCTGAACCAGCGGTGCACATAAATACACTTCAGATTAAAGGGACAGTGATATCATAGAAGAGAAAATCATATGATAACATCTGTGGCTCAGGGCTGGTCAGCTCCTCAGGACAATCCATATACTTGCTGGTCATTGGCTGTTGCTTTTTCCATTGATTCATCCCAGGATCTATGAATTAGCATATCAGACAAGTTCCACTTGGCCTTTCTCATATGTTAATTAACCCGCATATACTTTCAACATTAGAACTCTATTACTGTTCATAATTTGTGAATGCTTAATGTGATCTCTTATTAGAACATAACATTGGGGTAGATCCAGAACTACGTCCGTCTTCCATAGACGGACGTAATTCAACGAACAATAGCTACTGCGCATGCGTAGTAGCTATTGTATGTAATCTGCGTATCGTTTCGATACGTAGATTGCGTATTTGCGGTCTAAAAGGCCGTATAACGCAATCTACGTATCGAAACGATACGCAGATTACGTACAATAGGTACTACGCATGCGCAGTAGCTATTGTTCATTGAATTACGTCCGTCTATGGATGACGGACGTAGTTCTGGATCCGGCCCATTACATCATAACAAGCTACGCAATAAGCCTAAATGTGATAGTAATATGGCAATTCTAACACTGAATGGTGGATTATAGTTGCTTGGTACTTTCTGAAAAGGTGAAACATTTTTATGTTTTAGGAACATGAAACCCACTATTTATTATAACAAACATTGCACTTGTATAGAAATATGAAGAAAACCAATTTATTTTAAAGCAGATAAAAACCTGCGAGCGCACGCAATTGCATGCGACTGCATGCATATGCCCACACCTGCCTGTTCTTTGTTATCACTCAATGCATAGATTATACTATATTGTCCTATAATATTTATTATTTTATATTTTTATTTGACTTACACAGTGTGGCCCGTATTCAGAGTACCGGACGTATAACATATCATAGCATAAATCGCTAAACACCGGACGTATATGTTATACATCCGGTACTCTGAATATGGGCCTGTGTTAGTATGCACTGAGTTGTTGCCTATGGACTCCCCACCAGGTTCTCTTTTGACGGGTTATGGATGTTATTTAATATATTTTATAAGAGCAATATGTTACCATCCAAATTCATTTCTAAATATTAAAACTTTGTGTTTTTGTGCTAATTTTATGATAGAAATGACTGCTTTTAAATATATTGTACTCTGTCTATTACTCAAGAATTTTTTTATTTTTTTATTTATGTGAAGTTAGTGTGATAGTGAATATCTTTTGGACCAACTTGGACCTATAATTGTTCTATAAGGGTCAAATAAGGCTGCTGAAGATGGTAACAAGTAAAATGAGTAGCTTGTATAGGCCACTGTGGTTAATTGTGCTACATTTAATAGGACCCAAGACATTACAACATTGAAAGAACATAAATCTCCAGTGGAACAGAGTTGTTTGCACAGTTCCAAACTATAAAATCTTTGAAATAACCCATATGTGACCTAAATTAAAACAGTATGTACATTTACCATGTAGTACAATAGAAATAATATTGCAAACATTCTTTATTATTAAGAGAATTGACTGAGCTGTAGTTGCTGAGTATTAAGCAATCTGTGGCAGGTAATGGCATGACCTCATCCCAGTTGCCCACAGGCATGATAAATGTTAATGCTCCCTGTGCATGTTGCTCACTGACACTGTTGGGACTGTTACATCTTGGACTGATGACATATCTTGTTTCTCATCTAGGGGCAGTTCTGGACTGCTTGTTCATGATTTGTGGACAATACTACTACTTGCCCCTATGGGCTGCAGTTGGACTAATCTTGGACTAATTACAGCATCATGTGCCCTAACCTCCTACACCTGTGCTCTGGCTTTATATATCTCCTCCTCCCAGAGCAAAGTGTGGGTCATTGTTTTCTGTTCTTGTACCTGCATGTCTGATTGCCAGCCTCCTGTCTCCGCTTGTCTGCTCTCTTACTTGTTCTCTCAGTTTTCTTTTCTATTTGGATGTTATTGCTTTTTGTTCTTTTTACCAGAGTCTGTTACCTCATACCTGTAAACCTTGCCTGACATCTCACACTTACTCTCTTACTCAGTGTGAAATCTGTTATTTCATTGTTTCCCTGTTATGGATACCTGGGCATACAGATATCTTTCTAGTCATACCTGTGTACTTGTACTTGTGTATTGTCACCTTCTATTGTTTGGGTACATTGGATCTGTGCTGGTACCCTGTTTTCTGCAGTGAATACTCTACATCTTCTATACTGGTTCCCTCTAATCCTTGTATCAAACCCCAGGTATCCATAACAGGGACACAATGAAGATGTCACACCGGAAAGTCAGTCAGTGAGGAGGGCGCAGACAGGCAGTCTGTACTTCATTCTCTTCTACTGCAGATAAGCGCAGTGTCTGGTGCTGGAGACGGCAGTGTGCTAGGAAGCTATTTCCCCTCCCTAGATCTGGCCCGTGTGCAGGGGACACAGAGCTGGAGGCTGCCAGATACAATGGAGCAGAAGTGCCCCCTTTAGTGCTGGAGTCCGGAGGAGACCAACTCCATTGTCTCCGTCAGTTCCACCTCTAACAACAGGTGGTTGTAATGTAGTATGAAGGGGCCATTCTCTGGCCAACCACTTTCTATGTTTCTTATATGACCACCAAACCATACAGACACAGTGTTATAGTGTTTGATAATAACCACATGTAACTTATCTTCGCATACAATAAACCGCTATTAATGTATAAACACTCCTGCTTATGCTTTGTGAGGGTATTTGAGAGAAATAGTTTATGTACATTTCTTAACTGAGTTTGTTCTTCTTGATTATACTCCGCCCTGTCTTCATGTCTTGTTTGAGAGATGTGGATAGGGTTCCTTCCACCAGGGGGTGACCACTTGTACCCACACAAACCTACTTAGAAGGAAAACATATAAGTGAAATTAACTTGTAGTGGTAAACATACACAGAGAAGCTCTCACTACTCAACTACAGCCTCTCTCTAACTAAATAGACAGTGTTATTAAACAGTACTGCTGGTTAGTGCCCTTGCAGAATGTGGGTGACTCGGGTCACCTGCAGGTCCATTCCAGCATGAACATAAGAGCAGCAGTTCTTTATTAGTCTCCTTATTAGTGTGTTTCATTTGGCCTGTATGATTGCTGAACTTGAGCTGCTGGTGAAAATCTATTGAGTCTTGTCTCTAATTCCTGGTATCTTGGCAGTCACTCTGCTTAAGTCTGTGGGACATGGTGATTATTGGTATTATGATCATTAGAACTTATAGCGTTTATTTCAGACAGAAATTGGGTGTCACAAATGTCTCCCCTTCCCCAATTATCTTATAGACGTGTAAAAATGTTTAATTTTGCATGTTTGCATATTGAGTACAGTGAGAAAATCAGCTAAATTCTACTTAAAATCTTTTAGGGCCTGATCCAGATCTACGATGGTACAGTAAGCGCTCAGCATACCATCTCAGCACTTCCCCGACACTCCCTCTTGTCCCAGCGTTAGGGTAGCCGGCTGAAGGCTACCCTAACTTCAGCCTACGTAAGCTATTGTTAATACGCTGGTACGGTGGCGTTAGTACGCTAACGCAACCCTCCCAGCGTCATTACCCCCACTGCCTATCTGCACTAACTGCAGCGTAGTAACGGAGGGGAATGCCCCCTCCAGCGTTACTACGCTGCTGCTACGGACGCCGTCGCTACACCAAGCAACATCTGCCTGGCACATCTTTATAGATGATCTTACGCTTACTCCTGGCATATTAACGCCGGGCGACGGAGCTCTGGATCAGGCACTTAGTATGTACTGTTCAAAGACACAGGGCCGTATTCACAGATCCGTTTTTACGTGGAGTTTCATGCGTATTTTTAGGTACGTTTTAACTGCGCACATGTAGTAACTTTATTTGCAGAAGTTACGTAATATTTACGCACGTTCTTTAGGCACGGACATGTGAATCGCACTTGGGGACATACGTACGGATGGGCAGGTGTTGAAATACGTACTTGAAAATGTACATGAAAGTGGGTGGGGGGATGCATTTAAATGAACGTTTGAGGACGCGGCTATAAAGAATCGCATGCACGGAAGACATATACACACATAAGTACAAATGTAAAGATAAAGGTGGTCTATGGAGGTGTAGGTCTACGATTGCAAGGCCGGGAGAGAGGAGTGTCGTGGGTGTCGTCTTGCTACGTGTGTGCGTTTAATTGCGTACTTTTATAAAACGTATCTCTGAATATGGTCCACAGAATTCATCATATACTTTTGCGTATGTACGTCCCTTTTGGGCTCCTATGGGCAAACCAGTGATGAAGGGCCTGATCCAGACCTACACCCTTACTAAAGCACAGCGTATCGGCGTTCACTTTCCCCGACACTCCCCCTGTGCGGGCGTATG
>WWET01002510.1:116740-130247 GCA_011038615.1 Limnodynastes dumerilii
CAGTTATATACAGTTGTGTAGTCTTGGTAATATCACCCTAGATGGCTTGTGGTTACTACGGTTCAGCTGCCGTATGATGGTCTGTCGTAAAACAGACCATTGTGCCGACAAAATATATATATATATATATATATATATATAGTTTTTCCAGCTCTGTGGTGAATTCCCTCTTCAATGGTAGTCCACCTGCCTACCCGCAAGGCCATGCTCCTTTTTAAACCAGCAACGTGAAGTCAAGCCCCATTCACCAACACCGCAAAGCCACACCCCTTTTTCAGGTTTTCATGATTTTTTAAATTTTATTTTCATTGATTTTGTGTGTGTGTTTGAGTGTGTGTGTGTGTGCACAAGGATTAGTTAGGGTCCTCAGCACAAGCACAATAACAGTACTAAGGAGAAGTCCACAAGGAGAAAGACTATGGGCCAGATTTACTAAGGTGCGGGTTTGGAAAAATGGAGATGTTGCCCATAGCAACCAATCAGATTCTAGCTTGACATTCTCTAGTATACAATGGTTAAATGAGATCTAGAATGTGGTTGGTTGCTATGGGCAACATCTTCACTTTTCCAAAACCGCAGCTTAGTAAATCTGGCCCTAAGACTCTGCAAAGATGATTAGAACTGAGCAGTGAATACTGTGGTAATGACTTGAACTGAGCATTGTCTACTGCAACAAGGATTTGCAACTTGAGCAGTGGGTTCTGCGGTGATTGCTGGAACTTATGGTGCACAGTATGATGCAGAGGAGGTTGCACTCACTGTGCAAGCGATGATTGCAATGCTTTATACAGCCTATAGTGCAGGGTATAGTGCGGAAATTAGAACAAACAGAACATCTAAGCTGACACAAGGAATGCTGAGAAAATACTAGGAGTCACAGGAGCCAGGAACATTATACTGGCGTACTTGTCGCACTGGCAGAAGTGGACCTGTACCAGGCAATTAAACAGCAGGTGCTCAGAGCCCATAGGCTAATTGGAAAACATGTGATGTCCAAGAAAAGTATGGTTGGACTAGAGCAATCACCTGACTGCTTTCAATATGGCTGCGCCCATGAACTGAGCAACAAGCACACCATGGAACTCAGGGACAGCCAGAAGTCAAGAAACAGTGGGGATTCAGGAAAGAGCAGGCTGCTATGGAGGCCCCGGAACAGCACAGCTGGTGAATCCAAAACAAAGACTTTGCTTGACTCTAAAGATACCACGTTTTGTTACATAAGTGAAGCTTTGTTTATAGAGAGGTATACACTATAGACTAGTACTCAAAGTGGGCTGGTATACCGCGGTATGGCATACCGGCACTTCTGTGAGCTGGCTCTGAGTAAGAATACAGCTGCTCATAGAAACTTAATAAGCTGCTGGGAGCTTTGCTCCCATTAACAGAACTGTCTGTGCTATGCACAGCCGCAGCTCTGCTCAGTAGACGCAAGCGCGACCTAAGCTCACGTGAGCGTCATTAGTGTGCAGAGCACGCGCCGCAGAGGAGAGAGCCGGAAGACGCAGGAAAGGTAAGATTATTGGTGTTCTTTTAGATGGGGATATGGAATGGGGGAGTGGGAAGCTGGGCATGAAAATGGCAGTAAGGCTGAATGGACAAACACAGAGGGGCAATAATTCTCGCTATACACAAAAGGAGGGGCAATAAGGCTATCTGGACACAGGAGGCAATAAGGCTGGGCAAACTGAAAGAGGGGACAATAAGTCTGGCTGCACACAAAGTTGGGGCAATAAGGCTGGGTGAGCATCTCATAAAGGGGGGGATATCAGATTGGCTGGGCACAAAGAGGGGGGGGGGCGATAAGACTGGGCAAACCGAAGGAAGGGACAATAAGGCTAACTTGCACACACAAAATGGGGGCAATATAGATGACTGGACGCAGGAGTAGGGGCAATAAGGCTGGGTGGACACATATAAAGAAGGGGCTATAAGACTGGCTGGACACATTGAGGGGTCAATAAGACAGTTTGGACAAAGAGAAGGTGAGGACAACAAGGATGACTGGACACAGATAAAGAGGGGGCAATAAGGCTGGCTGGACACAAAAGGAGGGACAATAAGGATGGGTTGGACACTCATAAAGAGGGGGCTATAAGACTGACTGGATAAAGAGGGGGCAATAAGACTGGCTGGCCACAAAGAAGGAAGGGACAATAAGGCTGGTTGGACACACAGAAGGAAGGTTCAATAAGGCTGGCTGGGCACACAAAAGGAGGGGCAATAAGGTTGGTTGGACAAACAGAAGGAGGGGATCAATAAGGCTCATCCGCTCCTAGAAACGGCCCTTTGGGGAGCTGTCATTGTTTTTCCCTAGCGGTTACCAGATCATTTAGTTAAACATGAAGCGTTCAGTGTAGAAATGATGACCCACATTACATGTACACAATGGGCCTGATCCAGACCTACGGCCACCCAGGGAATTACGACCGGCTCGGCCGTAATTTCCCTGTTTTGAAGGTTGTGCGCATGCGCACAACCTTCATACGGCGGCGTAATGGTCAGCGGCTGTAACTATAGTTACATCGGCCTATAGTTACGTCGGCCTATAGTTACGTCGGCCTGTTACGAAAAGGAGGCTCCCCCCCCTTTACGCATGCAAATTAGGGAATGGGGTGGAGAGTGCCAATTTTATGTTAACCATAAGTACGCGTAAAATACGCAATGAAGTCGGGGGTTTGCATTAAAGTCGTACAGTATGGGCATGCTTAGTGGCGTAACTCCGCGCTGCCTATACGTACGTGTGCGGACATGAGCGCTTACGCTGCCAAAAGTTAAGATAGGGTTTGAAAAGCGGAAAGTGGCCAAAGAACGTACATTCAAGGGGTGTGCCTAGGGGAGTGTATAGAAGGTACGTACGCAAAAATACGCTACGCTAGTAAACGGATTGCAAGCAGAGTTCTGGATCTACCCCATTATTCTTTATCATTTAAGTACAGATAATAGGTATAAAGAAGCCTCCCAAGGAACTAGCATTAAGCATTTCTCAGGAAATTACACCTGTGCATTTTGGCATTTTGGTTGAGTTTGTTGCGTGATTTCTGATGGCAGTGCACCTGCATCTCCCAACAGCTAAACAAGAACAATGATCGCATTTTATGTGAAGACGTAATATGAAGGACACACAGGTTAATACAGACTTATTGTTGAGAAACTTCATGGTCTATTTGTCCTTCGCTATTTAGACTATGCTATTGATGACAGAGTGAATCAGTCTCTTGGCAGGACATGGGGAATGTCTTGCCATGTGGCATCCATTGACATTTCTCCATAGACATTCCTCTGAAGTAAGTAACAATGGAATAATAATGGAAAATAATATTCTGTCGAATGTCAAATATAGTATTTTGTATATCAAAAGAGATGATGCAAAAGTAATCATATAATATGTTTTACAGATGGTCATTTGATACTTGTTTAGAAGCTTAAAGATGAAAATAGGATGTTGCCAAGTGAACTCCGTTTAACCCATATTTAAAGAAATACTTTTGTAAAGGGAAACTAGCTACACAGGAACCACATCATTGTGTTCCTTATTATGAGAGCTGCAGTCAGCATCTATGCAGTAAGACTGGAAGGAAACACCTCTGGTTGGTGGAATGGAGAATATAATTAGGAGAGAGTGGATGTGAGGTTCATTTCTTCATGTGGAAATGAAAACCAAATGCTATTCTGGTTAGTCAACAAGGAACACTGTGGGCTCCATTTACCATTACTTACCTTCTCCTGGGAACGATGCTGCTCCGGGCTCGCATGTGATCTCAGCGAGCCCGGAAGCTTTCCCTTTAAAATTTACTAAAACTCACCCCTCCCGTGAGCTCCCGCGATGACCTCTGCATGCATCGCAGGCCACTTCATATAAATGAAGTCCTGCGCATGAAAATTTTAAGCCCTAATATGAAAAACCACTGCGCATGCACAGTGTCTTCAGTCAGACGCATCTCCCGGACAGGTGAGTTTATCTTTTATTTATTTTTTCTTATTTTTTTTACAGTTTTAATGTTTAAAATGTTTTGCTTTATTTTTTTTGGTTTAAATGCAAAAAAAAGTTAGTGCATGCTCCATGACAGTGGTCTCCCCATACATGCCCCCCTTTTACTCCCCCTAATAACAGCTATTAGGGTGAGGAAAAGGGGGGAATATGGGGATATCGCTGGTATGAAGGGACTAACGCCATCTTGAGATGGTGAATGATAATCTCGGCACCGAGGGACAGCAAAGATTTCTGAAATGTGTGTGCATCGCTATGGAAACAGCAGATTTCCATGGCGAATGCACTATTGTAAATGGTAAGTATATGATTTTTAGGTGATAATGTCTGTTTTACTGTAAAAACAGGCATTATCACCTAAAAATAGGGTTGGTAAATAGAAAAATTATTGTACGCTAATAGAGTAATTATTGTACGCTATTTACGTAGCATTTTGCTACGTAGATTGCGTACAGGCGGTCCTTAAGACCGTGTGTACGCAATCTACGTAGCAAAATGCTACGTAAATAGCGTACAATAATTACTCTATTAGCGTACAATAATTTTTCTATTTACCAACCCTATTTTTAGGTGATAATGCCTGTTTTTACAGTAAAACAGACATTATCACCTAAAAATCATATACTTACCATTTACAATAGTGCATTCGCCATGGAAATCTGCTGTTTCCATAGCGATGCACACACATTTCAGAAATCTTTGCTGTCCCTCGGTGCCGAGATTATCATTCACCATCTCAAGATGGCGTTAGTCCCTTCATACCAGCGATATCCCCATATTCCCCCCTTTTCCTCACCCTAATAGCTGTTATTAGGGGGAGTAAAAGGGGGGCATGTATGGGGAGACCACTGTCATGGAGCATGCACTAACTTTTTTTTGCATTTAAACCAAAAAAAATAAAGCAAAACATTTTAAACATTAAAACTGTAAAAAAAATAAGAAAAAATAAATAAAAGATAAACTCACCTGTCCGGGAGATGCGTCTGACTGAAGACACTGTGCATGCGCAGTGGTTTTTCATATTAGGGCTTAAAATTTTCATGCGCAGGACTTCATTTATATGAAGTGGCCTGCGATGCATGCAGAGGTCATCGCGGGAGCTCACGGGAGGGGTGAGTTTTAGTAAATTTTAAAGGGAAAGCTTCCGGGCTCGCTGAGATCACATGCGAGCCCGGAGCAGCATCGTTCCCAGGAGAAGGTAAGTAATGGTAAATGGAGCCCACAGTGTTCCTTGTTGACTAACCAGAATAGCATTTGGTTTTCATTTCCACATGAAGAAATGAACCTCACATCCACTCTCTCCTAATTATATTCTCCATTCCACCAACCAGAGGTGTTTCCTTCCAGTCTTACTGCATAGATGCTGACTGCAGCTCTCATAATAAGGAACACAATGATGTGGTTCCTGTGTAGCTAGTTTCCCTTTACAAAAGTATTTCTTTAAATATGGGTTAAACGGAGTTCACTTGGCAACATCCTATTTTCATCTTTAAGCTTCTAAACAAGTATCAAATGACCATCTGTAAAACATATTATATGATTACTTTTGCATCATCTCTTTTGATATACAAAATACTATATTTGACATTCGACAGAATATTATTTTCCATTATTATTCCATTGTTACTTACTTCAGAGGAATGTCTATGGAGAAATGTCAATGGATGCCACATGGCAAGACATTCCCCATGTCCTGCCAAGAGACTGATTCACTCTGTCATCAATAGCATAGTCTAAATAGCGAAGGACAAATAGACCATGAAGTTTCTCAACAATAAGTCTGTATTAACCTGTGTGTCCTTCATATTACGTCTTCACATAAAATGCGATCATTGTTCTTGTTTAGCTGTTGGGAGATGCAGGTGCACTGCCATCAGAAATCACGCAACAAACTCAACCGCCTAGCCTGCCCTCCCACCCTCATTAAACTAGCTCCCCCCGCCCACCTACACTAACCTGTTACCTGCTACGCGCAGATCGGCTTTTTGCGTAGGTCTGGATCAGGATAGACTTCTATGTAAATACAAGGAACAAAAAAGGTCCGGCGCTCCAAACATACATTAAATAACACTATGTGTCTGCACATAAATGAAAAGGAGGTTTAGATCACAATAAAGCTATACTGGGTTAAGCTCACCTGCCCAGTGTATATATATATATATACTGGTGTGTGTGTGTGTGTGTGTGTGTGTGTGTGTGTGTGTGTGTGTGTGTGTGTGTGTGTGTGTGTTATGGTTGAATTTTATTTTCNNNNTGGTTGAATTTTATTTTCATAGAGTTAAAGTTTTATTGGAAAGGGCTGTATAAACTATTTTATTACATTACAATTTTAAATTCTAAACTAATATTTTATTTTATAGTTTCTTAAATGTCTTAATAAAATATAAACCCTGTATTTAATATCTGGGATCTGGCATGGATAAATATCCCAACAAGTCATTTGTTCCAGTCTGTTCATTCACTGAAGCCAAATATTACATATTAGATTGTAATTGTGATGTCCAGTTTCTATTGCTCTTGTTATACTATTCCCTTTGTAGGAAAACTTATGAAAAAAATCTATCAATTAATCATTTCTTTAATCATTAGCCAATGTTCATTGTGATTTCACACATATTTTTTATATCATGTCAGCAAATTAAAAATACATTTAAAGCATTATTATTAAATTAGAACATATTTATGAAATGCTGTAAACCCATTTTTAGAAGCCTTCCATTTAATCATACTGTCCAATGGCTTTTCCATTATTGCTGAGGGTACGATACATTCTATTTAATTTTAAGTAGCAGAAGTTCTCGGCGTTGCAGTTTTAATTAGCAGTTTAATGATATGTACAGTTTTTGTTAAAAATGTCATTTAATATCATTCAAAATAAGCTCTTTCCAGCCAAACTGGCCTTATTTGTTCAAACCACACCCACTTTTCCATAAGCCCTGCACCCTTTGCAGCAGCATGCAATTTGGGAAAGTCCCTCCTAAATTTTGATGTAATCCAAATTCATCCAGTGGAAGGCCCAGAACAGGCTCCCTGTGTCAAAATTCTACCCAGCGTGCACCAATAGGTAGAGAATAAGTTCCAACCCCGTTCTAGCCAAATTTCCCTCTTTTGTTCAAACCAGACCCTCTATCCCTCTTTGCGGGCTGCAAATCGGGACATTCATATCATCCAAATACATCCAGTGGAAGGCCCATTACTATATGTGTATGTGTATATATACATATTGTATGTGTGTGCATATTGAGATCAGGGTTGCCGACTCTCCCAGAATAACTCACAAATTTGGGCATTTCAGGAGAGCTGGCAAATCTCCTGCACTGGGCTTGAGTCTGCGTTTTAATGCAAATGGCAGCTTCAAGCCCCACCTCTCTGTCTATAAATGTGGTGAATCCTAGTATAAGTAGGGATGGGGCGGGAATTGACGTAATTTACATAATCAAGTCCTGCCTCAAGAAATAAATTTAGGAATGTTCCTTAATTTCCGCACACAAAGATATGTAAAAACGATTCACAGATCCTAAAGAAATATGCTAACCCCACCCCTAGCTTCTTAGGAGTTAAGAACGTGCTTATCTGTAAGTTCTTATACTTAGGAATGGCTTTGTTTCCTAACTGAGAATCGTGTGTATATTTAGGATCTTTAATATCCTCATGATTCACGGCTAAGCAAAGCAACACATGAATTGTTTTAATTAAGAAGCAGGTTGATTTTCTTAGGCTTTTATTGTTTTAAACTGCGATATGCAAACATTTTGAAAATTACTAAAATTATAAATACTTATAGAAGGATTAAGAAAGAACCAGTCATCTTTCAAGGCTGTTATAACATAAATATATAACAAAATTTGTATCTCAAGGTCTCAAACAAACAATGCAAACATGCTAAAAGTAAATAAAAAAAATGTATGTTTAAAAAATGTTTACAACAAACATGCGTGTTCATCTTACACAGCCTCCACGTGCAGCCTGCTCTATACTGAGATTGGATTGTGTTATAGGTGCCTGAGTGTTCCAGGATGCTGGGTCTGCCTGAGTAGTGACATTTTCCGTTACAGCCTGCTTGTGAGGCTTTTTACTTTGTGTTTTACATTGCTTGTGTTCCGATTCTTTTATAAATAAACGTTTTACACTATGAAGTGCATCCTTGTTTTCTCTATTTGATATAAAATGTCTAATGGGGGAAGATGTGGTTCTAAGAATCTAGTGCTGCTTTTCGACAAGAGACTACCCTTGGAGACATTGGGCCGGATCCTAAGCAATGGCATCCAGGGGGACTACGTACCTGTCATACGTAATCCCCCTGTTTTCAAGGATGTGCACATGCGCACAACCTTCTTAAGACGCCGTAAGGGCCGGCGTACGTTACATACGTTATGTACAACGGCTGTTACAAAAGGGGGGCTTTCCCCCCCAGTACGTTTGTCGTATCAACGCCATAAAGGTGGAGATAGACATGCTAATTAGGGGATGGTGCAGGGGAAGCCCCTTAAAGATCAGCGATGTGGCCGTAAGGCAGTAAACCTGATCGTAACAGTTAGGGTAGGAATCTGGACATGTAAGTGTCCAGATTTACTACCATGCATTCCCTGCTACACTGCTGGCCGTAACAACCTAGGTCTGGATCCGGCCCATTATCACTGGAACTGTGTTGGGTGTTAAAAGTGTTACCCATTACTCCTTTGTTATTTAACTATTTACATGGATTGTTACTATTTTGAATTTGAATTCAGACAAGTGCACTATATATATATATACACATCAAAACGACAGGAAAAAATATCCCTTATCATGTCTCTCCAGCCAGTGACCTTCTGTAGCCCCAATCATGTGCCTGTAGCCCCCCAGTAGCACCATCATGTACCTCCAGCCCCCCAGTAGCCCCCATCATGTGCCTCCAGCCCCCCAGTAGCTCGATCATGTGCTTCCAGCCCCCCAGTAACCCCCATTATGTGCCTCCAGCTTCCCAGTATCCCCAACATGTGCCTCCAGTTCCTCAGTATTCTGAAGATGGCGCCCTGGTGCTAGGTAGTGGAGGAGAGACGCGCCACTGCCACATCCAAGATGGCAGCGGAGGTCCTTCCTATGTATCGGAAGGGCCCACTGCCGCCATCTTGAATGTGGCAGGAAATTGCTAAATGTAGAGGTAAGCTACAGAATGTGCAGATGGCAGCAGCAGGTACCTCCTCAGCTACCTAGCAACATCCTGTTGTTTGGTAGAGGACATCTTTCCTTTATATAGTGAAGGCTGCAATTTGGCTAACCTGTGGCACTCCAGGTATTGTGAAACTACAATTCCCAGCATGCTTTGTCAGGTATCCGCTATGCTTTGCAGTTAAGGAATGCTGGGACTCGTAGTTTCACAACAGGTGGAGTGCCACAGGTTAGCTAACGTACCTGTGTAGTTTTTGCCATAGTTGTCAACTTTCCCTGAATATCAGGGAAACTTCCTGAAGAATTGGTGATCTCCCTGATCCCTTGAAGTGTTTTCCGCTGCGGGAAAGTGGAGGTGTTGCTTATAGCCAGGGCCACCGTCATCACACGCCGGGCCTGGGACCCAGCCAAGGGCCCCGTCCTCTATGTGACGTCAGTGATGACGTCACATAGGGGCGGGCCCAGCAGACAAGGTTTAGTAGCGGGAAGAATTTCCCTGCGCATTGGCCGGCTACTAAATAGCTCTAAAAAGCAAGTATCAGCAGTAGGATACCGCCGATACCTGCTGCTACAGAGGTAGGTAAGTATCAGCGGGCCCCCATCAGGTCCAGGTCTGGGACAGTAGTCCCGCCTGTCCCCCCCTGATAGCAACCAATCAGATTCTAGCTCTCACTTTCTACTGTAGCTGACATTTACATACTAAAGAATGTCAGCTACAGTAGAATCTGGTAGTTTGCTATGGGATACATCTCCACTTCTCCAAACCTGCAGCTTAGTAAATCTGGCCTGATGACTTCAATAATGGAGACAGAAATTAAAAATACACTTTGGTCTCTTGTTAATATACTGCAGTGCCACCTACCTTTAGGTTTTCTATAAAGATGAAAGAGTCAGCAGATCTCCTTTTCACAGTCTTCACAATATATACTGAAAGCATTTATTTGCTGGTTATTGTTTAATTTACTTAAAAATCAATAAATAATGATGTTGCCATTTTCATTGAAAATTTGTTTTCCTGGCAGTGCTAGACACACCCATAGGTGGATATATTCACAGGACACACCCTTTTGGTGCCATGCTTTGATAGTGCTCTCACAATCTCCCAGAGAATCATTTAAAAGTTGACAGCCATGAGCTATGCCATTGACTACATAATTTGCCAATGGTTGTTTTCAGTATGTTATTGTTTCAATAATCAATGAAAAGAATAAGAGCTAGAGGTAACTTTACTCTTTCTGGTCTGGATCCAGACTTAAGTAGGTGCTTGAAATTAGTTACTCCTGGGCTAAACCATATTGATTGCAGGGGGAGTCAAGTTAATTGTAATCTTTGCATGCAGGGATATACCTTTGAATTACACACAGATACTGACCAGCTTTACTATCACACTGTAATTTTAGACTTGGGATAGGAAACATCACCTCTCAACTCTAATACTGAAATATGACTCCCCTGCAATCAACATGGTTTAGAACTAATTTCAAGCACTTACTTAAGTCTGGATCCAGCCTTCTGTAGTATGGTTGTGCTGGCACCAGGTAATGCCTGCTTATTTTATAGTCAATTGTTAACATTTTTAATCACCTCTTTGTGGAGTCCTGCCATCTGTTACTAATTTATTGTTCTTAAATACAGAAATATTTTAGAAATAAACATTACCTTCAGGTTTAACTATTTTTCATTATATACAAATTATATACAGATCAAATGTTCTATGGGGATTTTCCCCCCTGATTATTAAAGGATTAAATTATACAGTATACAACCACACTGGAACCATTTAGCAATCAGAAAAACATTACCCACACTGTACTATTCATTTAGCAATAATACAGTTCTAGTTACAGTTGCTAAGGACATGTTACCGTTAAACTGCTGTATTGAACTAGCCATGCATGACTTGGTGGATCTTAGACCCTCTGAATCTCTCATCAGTGTAATATTCCTTTTTGGATTTTGAAAATTTCAAGAAAGTTCAAGTTCACATTCTTTCTAAGGTTCTGCCCACATTTCTGGTACCCCTTCACTCACCTCTATTATGAGCAAGCGAACATTGGAATTTTTTTGTACTGAATGTCGTGCAAAGCCTTGTATATGGAAAAATAATAACAGAATTTCCATTATTATTCAATTACTGAATGAAATCGAGGCACTTGTGTGTTTAACTTACTCATTTATATGCATAATTATATCTTACATAGACACCAGGCACTGTAGTAGCCAACCTTGCTTAAATGGAGGAACGTGTGTGGAAGGTACAAACCAATACAAATGTATTTGCCCTCCAGAATGGAAAGGAAACAACTGCCAGATAAAAACCCAAACAGGTAGAGATTATTTATAAGATTTAAGGCCATGGGAATTGCTTTCCAGTATTGAACAGCTAATGACTTATTGATTCATGACGTCTTTATTAAGCTCCATCGGATTGGCCAGCAGTCAATGACGCCGCTTTAAGCCGAAAGGCAATCTGCACTAAGGTTGATCGCACTCAGCACTGTAGCTGTGATCCTGGATACCAAATGAGCGGCACACCAGAAAACAGTGTATGTCAAGGTGGGTAACACTTTTACAGTATGAACATATATATGTATATAGATATATAGAAAATAGAGATGTATGTCTTGCCCTATCAATGGCCAGCACTGGCCTGTTTGGTATGTGCTGGGGATTAATGAGAGCTTTGTTTTCTCTATAGATGTTAATGAGTGTGAGGTGTACAAGGCTGAAGGAGCGCCCCGCCTCTGTGTATATGCCTGCATCAATGTTCCTGGCTCTTATCGTTGTGCTTGCCCTGCGGGATATAAGTTACTTAGTGATGGTAAAAACTGTGAAGGTAAGCATGTGCTATCAGAACTATGCACACGCATAGTATATGCAGGACCCATATATGATGCAACATAAATCTCTTTTTTGTGAAACATTTTTGATTGCATACATCTATATTAAGCTGGAACTACACTAAAGCAATTATCATCCATTTATTAGGCGATCAGGCCAAAAAATCGCTGTAGTGTATGGTTAGGATGGATTTTTCAAATGTCCAATAATCTTATCAGATATCATAGAAACATAGAAAGTGACGGCAGATAAGAGCCACATGGCCCATCTAGTCTGCCTATTTGTTTATTGAAAACTATACTGACCCTAGATCCTATTTTCCCTCAATTTGGTTTACAATTTAGGATACCCTTATATTTATCCCAAGCATGTTTAAACTGTTCTACTGTATTGGCTTCAACCACCTCAGATGGGAGACTATTCCACTTATTACCTGCCCTTTCAGTGAAGTAATTTTTCCGCACATTTCCTTTGAACCTACCACCGACTTGCACATCATCAATGCTGTTGATTGTCATGCTACATTGTATTTTACATATCTTGTGAATGCTGTTTTAGCTTCTCTTAAACAGGATCCAGGCCTCTTTGTTTAGTTGTCACACTTCATGACACTTTCATTAACGTATTAACACATTATACCTCAAAGCGGTCAATAGATAACAGTAAGTTTACAGTTTACATCTTGTATTTCAATCATAATGCAGATGCAAAGCAATAAGCAAATTGTTTAATTATCCATGATTAAATTCTATTTTGTCAAAAGGGTTGTCTGATCCTATAAAGTTGTATCATGAATGCATTGACCTTAGGGAGTGTTACTGCAATTACTCTGCTTTTGTCAAGCATTTTCATAATGTAGTTTTCCTTTGTGTCTGGTAGTATTATACTTTAATAGTACTGTAGCTTAAGGATCTATTTTTGTCCCTGCTTTTTAATTGCTGTGCGTCCAGATGAGAATACATCATCCTCCTTCATTCAGTTTGTAGAAAACCCTGGTTCACTGACCTTCCTAGAGATATTCAGACCCATTAAAGGGAATAACATCTCCCTGTGTGTGTGTCAGGCTGCCCTTACATGGCTCCATTACACCAAGCTGCCAAATTCCCCTTCTTCTCAGAAGATATTCTCACCTTCTCCCCCTCATCTGGTCCTTGCTTCAGAATAGAAAAAGGGATGATTAAAGACAAATAAAGCCTCTTCATGATAATTCTCTATTGGTGTGTGCACATTACTATATGAAGCTAATGTCTATTTATCTTGTTTAGTTTAAAACTGCAATGAAATAGTGTGTATAGATTCAGATTTGATAAGGCTAAACTGTATAGAGAGAGTGGGCCGTATTCAGAGATCCTTTTTTACGTACGCAATTATACGCACGGCCGGAGCAAGGAAACACCCACCAACAACCCTGACACTAACCTCTCCTGGCCATGCTGTTGGGGACTTACTAGTCCATAGACCACTCTGTTCTTTACGTGTATACTTACGGGCGTATATGTGCTCCATCTGTGTGATCTTTGATAACCG
>WWET01002510.1:132793-143216 GCA_011038615.1 Limnodynastes dumerilii
TCCCTCTGTGTGTCCACTGTGACAGAGCTCTCCAGCCTGTCAGTGCACAGCATTGCAGATCTTCTCACTCTCTTTTTTTCATTTATTAGTTTTTTTTTGTTCTTTGCAGCCTGCCAATTGGCTAACTGCATGGGTCTACTGTTAGGATTATCTGTCCCAGCAGGACCTTTCCTTAGGGGAAAATTGTACCATTTATTGGCCATCTCCATTGTCCCAGTGTATGGCCAGCTTTAGACATACTTATCTGAGGTGGTAAAAGTCAATTAATAAGCTCTAGCTTGTAAACTTTGCAGCAATGCACACAAATGATGAGGTCCTTGTAATCATACCAAGCAGTATGTGACAGTGCTTGGAAAATAACAATGGGAATACATAGTGAATAACTGCATCCATAAGAATTGCAGAGACCAGTTATGTATTATATAGACTTGTTTCAGCATCTGCCAGTTGTCATCAGTGTGCCTGGCTTAAACAAATGGTCAGAGGTGATATTAGTGGAAGAACTCTGCTACCAGTAGTTGATGCTGGCTCTTTGTGCACAAAATTAAATCATTATTGGGTTTCTTACAAGAACTCTTATAAGTTCTTTTCCTCCCTGCCCTCTCCTCCGCTCACACCAGCAGTCAATTTCCTTCCTCCTCCTTATGTCTTCAGTAAGTTCATCCCTCCCACTTAATGTATTAACTCACGTGTACAGGGCACTCCATCCTAGTGTTGTTCCTTCCTCCATCGCTCCCTCCTCACTTCATACCCTCTTGTCCACCTCTGCTTCCCTTTTACCCCCATCCCCACCTGGTGGCTCCCTCTCAACCTCTCACTGCGCTCTATCTCTTCCTCCATGATCTGCCAAGCTTGACACCTCGCATTTTGCATTGCTGTCTGTACTTGCTTCACTTTATTGTATTTTTGTGATATTTTTATATTTATATTGTATTTTATTATGTACTATGCTGTCCATCCCTGCCCTGTATGTCTGTACTGTATTATGTTGTATTTTGTACGGCACTGCAGACACCTTGTGGCGCCTTATAAATAAACAATAATAATAATAATAAAGTAGGTGCTTTAATAAATAAAAGTGAAAAGGAACACATTCATATAAAAAATGTATATGTATAACCAAGTAGCTAAAAGCACTATTTTAATAATTCACATATATATGCTGCAATGGTCATTAAACGGTACATAACAAGTATTGATTATTAATATACATATACACTGTGGAATGATAGCAAAGTATGCAGATTCAAATGAAGTTACTAATGCAAGAAATAAGTACCACATTATAGTAGGGTATAATAACGTTGAGTCACACACAATAAGGAACCCTACAGTCCCAATAAACAGGCCATAATAATACAAGTACACCCTGCGAGTCTTATTTTGCTCTTTCTCTTCAATTACAAGTCAATGTCTAGAAGTCTCCATCTGCTTATCAAATGTACTCACCACAACAGTCACAGTATCGTTAGTCTCTGCACAAGCAGCACCAAAGTGCATGTGAGTTTTTATATTACGTTGCTCTGCAATGAGACATTTTTAAATCAAAGTATTCTGTTTGATTCCTAGATGTAGATGAGTGTAATACCGGACTTCATAACTGCACCAAACAGGCCATGTGCATAAATACTGCCGGAGGTTTTCAGTGCGTCTATCCTGAGTGTCCGAAGCCCAATGGGAACATCAGCTATGTAAAAACATCACCCATGTAAGTAGACAATCCTCAATATGTTGCAATAAAAAGCTTTTATACACCTTCAATGCAAAATACTGTAGAATAATCAGTCCACCTTTTATGTGCAAGGGTGTAGGAATGGGTGGGGGGGGGGCAGTTGCCTCCCCATGATTTCTGTTGGGTGGCAAAAACTTTGTTTTGTCCCCCATGAACTTCTATACAAAAGTGAATGGGGATTAATTAAATCAAAATGGGGATGAAGCAATAATAGCTTTATTTGAACTCGCCAATTGTCCTTTCTGTTTCTGCCTGGCAAAGCACCCACCACTGACACAAGGAGTCTGACACACGAAAGCCCTTCTCCAGCAGGTGGTAATACTCTCGGTGGTATGACTGTGCCTGCTGCAGCCATGACATCGGAACACACCTTAAGTGCACTTCGTAGTATAAAAACTTAGCTTAGGTCTACTGTGACGCAGAAACGCGTAATGCAGACCTTGATACTTCATATCCAGCAAGAACACACAGCTGTTTTAAACATGTGCAATGTGATGAGAGAGTTTGGGCCTGATCCAGAGCTACACTGTGCCGCTGTCCGTAAGTACGGCCAGCGTAGCTCTGGTGCACTCCCCTGACACTCCCCCTGTGGCCGGCGTAATTACAGACTGTTACGCCGGCTTCTACAGCGTAGTTACGGTGCTGCCCGCCCCTTCGTCCATAACTATGCTGTAGTTACGGACGCTCGATCCAGGGCACCCATAGACGTCAATTACGCCGGGCAACATCTGCCCGGTGCATGCACAGAACCGCAGAAATGCCGTTCTTACGTATACGGCCGCTGTAAAAACGGCGGCGGCCGTAGGTCTGGATCTGCCCCTTTTTAACTAGAAATGAAGAATGGAAACATATTTTGGTGAAGTTTAGGAGTAAGTCCATCATGCTTCTTTCTGAAGTCTTGGTAAACGTAGATTGCGTATATGCGGTCTTTTAGACCACATATACGCAATCTACGTATCGAAATGATGCGCAGATTACGTACAATAGCTACTACGCATGCGCAGTAGCTACTGTTTATTGAACTACATCCGTCTATGGAAGATGGACGTAGTTCTGGATCCGGCCCATACACCAAATTCTAAATCTCTGAGGGCAAGATGACAATTGTTGTAGTACAGCATAGTTTCTCTCTTATAATGTATATTAATCAGACTAGTTTTTATTTCTTATAGCCAATGTGAGCGGAACCCTTGCCCAATGGACAGTCGATCATGCCATCATGCACCAAAGACCATTTCCTTCCACTACATCTCCTTACCAGCAAACCTTCCCACTCCAGTTACACTTTTTCGTATGGCAACAGCATCAGCACCGGGACGTCCAGGCCCTGACAGTCTACGCTTTGGAATAGTGGGGGGAAACAGCAGGGGGAATTTTGTGATGCAAAGATCAGATCGGCAGACAGGAGAACTAATCCTTGTCCAAAGTCTTCAAGGACCTCAGACCATTGAAGTAGATGTGGATATGTCTGAATACTTAGACCGCATGTTTCAAGCCAAACATGTCTCAAGAATCACTGTCTTTGTTTCTCCGTACAGCTTCTAAATGAAAGTGACTGGTAATGTAAAGGAATGTACAGGAAGACAGAGCACGTATTGGTAAAGACATTTAATATCTATATATTCTGCTCCCAGTATGGACAATGGAACAGAAATGGAAAACTAAACAGCATTTAGCAACACCATACATAGAAATGCTTATATTTACCTCACAATCATTGAAAACATAGGACTGTTTCTTTTTTTGTATGCACTTCATTATGTGTGTCCTAGTTGGAGACTGATTCAACAGTAATAATGTCTCAATGAAGTCACCATTTGCTAGTGAATTAATAGAATGTGTTTTCTTGGACTGCCTCAACCATAAAAGTGACAGATATAGTGGACTGCCAAGGCCTCTTTTCACACTTACTCAATAATCTCCTTCTTTCACTACTCTCTCAGCTTACAATTCATAAACAAGTTTTACAACTGCTTTTCTGTTAAATCAGAGATGGGTTTCAAAGGAATCAGGTGTATATTTTTATTATGTAGGCAGCAAAATATTTTTGACTGACTACAATTTTCTTGTTCTGAGTGGTAATTCATATAATCTGATGATTGGGTTTCATAGAAAGAGCTACGGTTGGTTCTTTGCTTTAACAACAATAATGGTCGTAGCTGCATCCATGTAGACAAAATTTGCAGTAAGGCCATAAACCTCCAATTCATCCTGTTTTGTAGGAAGGAGATTTCTGATCATACAAACTTGAGATAATATGATTTAATGACAAACATTTTTTTCCCCCCTTTTTTTTTAAATGTTAAGAAATGTCCATATGAAAATATTCCACTTGTGGAATTTTTCTTCCATAATTCCATATATGAAGGGTTGTGACCGGCTAAAGGAGGGGGACATTTTTCGAAGGAAGAGGTGTAATAGAACACGAGGGCATGAATATAAACTGGAGGACGTTAGATTCAGAGGAAATGTACAGAAAAATGACTTCATTGAAAGGGTGATAGATAAGTGGAATAGCCTCCCATCTAATGTGGTTGAGGCTAACAAAGTAGAACCGTTTAAACATGCTTAGTATAAGTATAAGGATATCCTAAATCTTTAACCAAATTAAGGGTAAATAGGGTCTAGGGTCAGTATAGTTTTAAATAAACATCTGGGCAGACTGGATGAGCCATGTGGCTCTTATCTGCCGTCACTTTCTATGTTTCTATAAAGGTGTTACTAAATCTAATTGCAATGCAAAAATAAAAATGTTTTTGTCTGCATGGCATAATCTCCTTTTCTCTTCCCTTTCTCTTGACCATATTTTCAAGTCTTCTACACATGTGCTTTCAAAATGGGCCCTTCTGGCTACTAGAACTATATGGAGTTATAATACTGCGGCATGTCGCTCATGACAACGCTTGGCTTATCTGACCAATGCTGCCTAATAGGGAGGAGATGTTTTCAAATTCTGACATACAAACGAATGTTAATATATGTTTGATAAATAAAGCTAGGAAGAAAAGAGCAAATGTCACTGATTAAAAAAAAAATCTTTTCTTGTGGAGATTTATATGAAATATCTCAACTAATTTGCACAGTTAATTTCTTAAGTGAAATGTAAATAAAAAAAAATCAGTTTTAAATATTGTTGTCAAGTGTTAAAAATGTATTTCCATTAAATTTTAGGTGAAAGAATAGGCGTAAAGCTGAAACATGCTTTGTTTTTACAGTTTAGTTAACAAAGCTTTGAAAAGACTATATGAATGAACTGACAGAAAAATCAAGAATACTTAAATAAAGCCTTGGAAAAGCATTTGGGCAATAACTTAATAGCAAAAAAATTGTACTTGAAAGAATAAACAGTAGACAGAAGCCCTCTGGAAAGAGATGAGACCTCAGTTACCTCATATTTTCAGTGATCTACAGAGTCCAGGCTAGATTTACTAAGCTGCAGAAAGGGAAAAGCGGTGATGTTGTCCAGAGTAACCAATCAGATTCTTGCTGATATTCTCTAGTATGTAATAGGAAAGTGTGAGCTAGATTGATCTGATTGGTTGCTATGGGCAACATCTCCACTTTGCCTTTTCCACAGTTTAGTAAATCTAGCCTCTTGGTGTTGACTGTTGAAATGGTTCAATATTGACCTAAAAGCATATGACAAACAGCTGCTACGTCATCATTTTTATTATATTCCAGCAACATTAACACAAAACATTCCTTTCATTGTCTAAGATGCTTTTGTTTCTTCAGGGGCGCTTAAAGTTTGCATTTGTAACATGAGTGTTATAATTTCTTTTCTCTTTGCACTAATATGTTATATTGAAATATTTTGAAAAGCAAACTACAAAGGTTTTTAGCAAAATGTGCCATGGTGACTTCACTCAGGTAATCTTTTTAGAGTAAAGTTGTCCCTACAACCCCCTCTCAGATCAGGAGGCGAATGATTCAAGTGTTTCCCATGACATTCAGGGGATCCACACAAGATGCCAGGAAACATTTAATGTTTATGTTTTGTGTTTTATGTTGTTTAATGGTGAAAAATAGGCACATGCAAGTATTGTTCTAAGTGATCAAGACTGGTCCTGTGGAGATCTTTAACATACCAAGCTCCCATCCCATGTGTGCAATGTGAACAGTTTTTCTGTGGAACTTGTTTAATATATAATCATAGTTGCAGACTCTCCCGCAATGTCCGGGAGACTCCTGGTATCGCGGGAGAGCTGGAAAATCTCCTGCAGAGCCGTAACTTGAACTTTTAGCGCCAGTGGCAAAAAACTGAAAAATGGTGCCCCCTGGCCCTGAATTCCGAGCCAAATCACCCTTAAATATTAACTTACTGGTGCCCCCTTAAGCTTTGCCCACCCCTAGTTATGGCCCTGACTTGAGGCTCGTGGATTCCACGAAACCACAGCCTCAAGTCCTGCCCCCCTGCCTGGCAACACTAGTTTACTAGTCATGGGGCGGGGCTTAATGACACAACTAGCATATATTGCGCTGTTAAGCCCCGCCCATGCATGCATCTATGGCTTTTAAAAGTCGGCAACCCTGTATATAACGCCAAAGTAGAGACTCAAACTATAGCCAGTCAAGGTACGTAAATCTGGTGGTGAATAGGGTCGTGCTGGTCCATGTATTAATACTTAGCTGTTAAACACAGTTGACTATCATCTTGGAATTGCAATGCATATGACCTTCCATAAATCTGGATATGAAGTGATAATAACACACATCTATCACCTAAGTGACTGAATAGTCAGAAGCTGTAAATACAATAGTTTTTGTCTTCCTCCCGGGGGTGGGGGGGGGGGTATTCCCTCTCCTGAGTATATAAGGTTAATTACAATGGTAGTATAAACAATTGTGAATGCATTATAGGTATTGATTTGCACCTGCCTGAACTCTGGTGTAAGAACTAAGGATGTTAGACCAAATACAGACTTATAAAAATGGGAAGGGGGGTTTCTGGTCATTTATTGTTAACAGCACATGTGTGAGTCCTGCATTCCAAGATTGGGCCTCGATCCTCTGGGTCCAGTGTTCCGTCCTGGGACCATTTCCCATGGTGTTACAGGGCAGGAAGTGAAAGTGCTTCCGCAATAAGGATATAGTACTTAGATAGTAGAGCAGACCCCCCAACTGTCCCGATTTCATCGGGACAGTCACGGTTTCAGGGGACTGTCCCGCTGTCCCGCCCGTCTCCCAGCTTGTCCCGCTCCCGCTGCATGATCAGATTCTTTTTTTTTTTTTTGCGGCAGGGCTCTTCAAAGCCCGTAGAACAGGTCTGCGGTCATGTGTAGAATGGCTAATACAGGGCTCCAATGGGAGCCCTGTATTAGCTGTTCATCATGTGACCGCAGAACAGACACGAGACCGAGACGAGCAGCTGAGCTGTGGGAGCACCTTGGAGGAGAGAAGAATTCAATTGAAAGCAAGGTAAGAAAGTTGAAACAAAGGTTCTGGCATGGCATATGTGGCAGAATGGAAGCTCACTTTGGGGGCAGACACACTGGCAAAAAAAACTGGGGCAGATGGAGGCTGGGGGCAATAATTGGAGGCATGTACTGGCATACAATGGGGGCAGATGGAGGCTGACAATTAGGGGCAGACACACTGGCATAGCATTTGAGCAGATGGAGGCTGGGGGCAGACATTGGAGGTAGACACTGGCATACAATGGGGGCAGATGGAGGTTCACAATTGGGGGCAGACACACTGGCATAGCATTTGGGCAAATGGAGGCTGGTGGCAATCATTCGAGGCAGGCACTGTCAAATAATGGGGGCAGAATGGAGGCTGACATGGGTGCAGACAAGGAGGCAGGTGCAAGTGGCAGAAAATTGGGGCAGATGGAGAAGGTGGCAATCATTGGAGACAGAAACTGGCAAATAATGGGGGCAGATGGAGACTGGCATTAGGGGGAAGACACTGGAGGCAGGCACTGGCATTAGGAGGGCAGATGGAGGCTGGCACTGGCATTAGGGGCAGGGGCATAGGGAGGGCGGAGCGCAAGCTCCAGGCGCCAAACTGATCAAGTGGCACCGCAGGAGTCCGGCAGCTGTTAAATCTCTGACAGTCTGTCGCCTCCAGGCGCACTGATTACAGTGTGTGTAGCATAATATTTGAATATTAGTTGAATATTAGTTCATTTAGTAATATTTAAAAGACATCACAAACCTTTTTTAACAGCATTCTACAAAAAGTACTAGACCCGCCCTCTGGGCTGTGCAAGACACACCCATTTCCCTAGACACAACCACTAGGCGGTACAAGATGCCGTGAAATTTTGTCCCTCTTTCTGATTCTCAAATGTTGGGAGGTATGAGTAGAGTGAGGATGTTCTAAATGCCCTTTATACTATCCAGCAGGGCTGTAACTAAGGGTGTGCAACAGAGGCGGCCACCCAAAGCCTAAATGAATATTTACAGTTAAATTGATTTGGAATACAGGGTCTGGGGCACCATTTTTCAATTTTGGCCTGGGTGCTAAAATTTATAGTTAAGGCTCTGCTATCCAGACTTCCTCACAGCCCCATTATAAGTGAGGGTGCAATATTTTTTAAAGGTTCTGGGATCATGTGGGGGGTGACCTTCTCTTGTGTGTACAGAAGTCAGGGTCAACCCCCTTGCCTTCAATTCCTAGTGTTACTAAGGACTGAGCAGAACTTTATGTCATTTTTGTCATCAAGCCTTGCCCCACCCCTCTCTTTATTCCCTACTTCCCAAGTTAAGACTGTTATATCCTAAAGGAGAATTAGAAAACAAGGTTCTATTTACAAAGCTCGTTTTCATATGATAAAGCCCGTTTTTGTGTGCAAACGAAGAATTCCATATTTACATATTTATGTAAACCATGGCAACAATCGCATTAACACTCCCGATCGCCGTCCCGCTCTAGTGAATGCGAACCGGCAGATCACTTTATTTACTAAGTGTCAGCGCGGATTTTAAAAATCCGCTCGCACACGTTAAATAACGCCATCCGAAGATGGCGTTTGGTTAAGTATTCCAGCGGTCTCACCATATACCCACCTTTTCCTCACCCTAATAGCTGTTATTGGGGGAAGGAAGAGGAAGTACATATCGGGAGATCGCTGGAATACAAGTTAAGTAAGTAAAAAAAACATTCAAATCTAAGTAAAAAAAAATAACGAAAAATATATATTAACTAGTTTTAATTAATTTTTATCTAATAAACATATTAATATAAAAGAAAACAAAAAAATAGAGAACAAAGCTTTTAAACTTACCTGACCGGGCGCGTGTCTGTCTCTAATCCCTGCGCATGCACAGTGATTTTGCCTTTTGGGACTTGAAATTTTACAAGTCCCAAAAGGCAGCTACTGTGCATATGCCGGGACTGCATAGCCGAACAATGTCAGCGAAAGGCTTGCTGACCATCGTGGGACTTCGCCGGAGGGGTAAGTATTTTTAAATACTTCCCGCGGTCCTGCGAGGCGCAGCGAGCTTGGTTGTTATCATTAGCGCTCAATGTGCTAATGATAGTAAATAGAGCTCTTTATTTGTAGTATAATAAAATGTACTAATAATAATAATAATAATAATAATAATAATAATTTGATGTTTAATGCTTTATACCTTTTAGGCCTTGAACGTGCCAGCTTCGTAACAGTGCACGAAGGGGCGTGCCTGCATTGCGAAACCCGTAATTTTGCCTCAAGGGCGGAGTGAAGCATTTAAATCGTATAGTATAGGCACTCTAAGCGCTGTAACTACTCATGGAGCCTACAGACGCCCGCGGTTACGCTCAGAAAAGTTAGGGTAGGATTTGGTCAGCATAAGACGCCATAAATACGGACAACCGAGGGGAGTGCTTCGTAGGTACGCTGGCGTAAATACGCTACGCACAAGGGCATATTATTTGCGTAGGTCTGGATCAGGCCCAATATTTTATTTTGGTACATCTCTCTCCCCACATTATATTATACCCCCCTTCAAAAACATCCTTTCCCCACATTACATACTACACTTCTCCTCACATTACATATTACACATATCCTTACATTACAAATTACACTTCTCCCAACATTACATATCACACTTCTCCTCACATTACATATGATATTACATTTCTCCCAACATTATATATTACACTTCTCCCCACATTACATATTACACATCTCCTCACATTACATATTATATTTCTCCTCACATTACATATTATACTTCTCCTCACATTACATATTACACTTCTCACATTACATATTACACATCTCCTCACATTACATATTATATTTCTCCTCACATTACATATTATACTTCTCCTCACATTACATATTACACTTCTCACATTACATATTACACATCTCCTCACATTACATATTATACTACTCCTCACATTTTACATATCACTCCTCACATTACATATTACACTTCTCCTCACATTACATATGATATTAAATTTCTCCCAACATTATACATTACACTTCTCCCCACATTACATATTACACATCTCCTCACATCACACCTCACATTACATATTATACATCTCCTCACATTACATATTATACTTCTCCTCACATTACATATTACACTTCTCACATTACATATTACACTTCTCCTCACATTACATATTACACTTCTTCTCACATCACACAACACATCACATTACATATTATATGTCTCCTCGCATTACATATTATACTTCTCCTCACATTACATATTACACTTCTCACATTACATATTACAC
>WWET01002510.1:144830-157922 GCA_011038615.1 Limnodynastes dumerilii
TCTTCTCACATTACATATTACACTTCTCCTCACATTATATATTACACTTCTCACATTACATATTACACTTCTCCTCACATTATATATTACACTTCTCACATTACATATTACACTTCTCCTCACATTATATATTACACTTCTCACATTACATATTACACTTCTCACATTACATATTACACATCTCCTCACATTACATATTACACTTCTCCTCACATTATATATTACACTTCTCACATTACATATTACACTTCTCCTCACATTATATACTGCACTTCTCCTCACATGACATACAGTAATACACCTTTACCTCCTTATCTTATATCCCTCTCCACACATTAAATAGTGCACCTTTACCCCGTTCTGTTATATCTAAATGCACAGATTGCACATTTCCCCCCTAGTGTTATATCCCTTTCCACACATTACACTCCTTTGCACTCTTTCAGTTCAGTTTTGAACTGGCTGGGATTTCGATGAGGCATAGGAATCGATCCATGGAGCACCAAACTTTCGGTGCTCTGAAAAGTAAGGCAAAAAACTACCCCAACCCTTCAACTAATTCTAACCCTAAGGAAAGAAACCACCATTTCAGTCCTTTGCAGCACTAATATTTCTTTAAATGATTAATTTCTATTTCTCTATCCTAAAATGGGCAGCTTGGGACAGATGCTGTCGTCTGCCACACCCCTGATAGCACATCCTGTGCTCAGATCATCCCATTCCTTATTTATGCCCTAGAGCCCAACCAGTTTAACAGAAGTCCTATTGAATTTCTTATTTCTTGGGTAATGAATTTGTTTGTTTTTAGGAAATCCATGGAAATGAATGAAGTGAAGGGTGTGCCATGGGGATAAATTATATATGGTATTTAACACAAAGAGCTGCAAATTTGGCTAACGAGTACTATGATTGAGAAATCTGCACCCTTGGCCAAAGCCGTGAAAAACAAAACCATCTCCGGCATCACCATGCTAAGATTGTTTCACTGGTCTCTAGCCAACACATGATCAAACTAATTCCTGGATAAATAAATGTCATTGACAGTTGCCAAGAAAATTAAATCCCCAAAAGCATAATTCCACAAAACATTAACACTGCTTGAATAGTTGTCATTATAAACTATTCTGTGCGAAAGTATAAAGTAGATGTAGAGTATTAAGTGTAAATCACCTAATATGAACATTAACTAGACTTTCTTTAAGGTATTACTAACATTGCATTGTGCAAGAATGATTAAATAAACAAACAAACCAAAACACTGATATCATTACATCTAAGAATCAGCTTCACATGACAGCAGATGCCAAGTGGGTTAGTTTTATCCCTCTAGGCATATGACAGGCCTCTCTAAAAGCTCTAACAGTTATATTCCTTTCACCCCCTTGACATCCTTAATCTTTTTTCCTATTTCTTACAAAGGGAGTAAAGAAATATCCCCCATTTTTTTCCAAGTGGGAACTCAAATCTTTTTCCTCTGCATTAAGTCTCAGTATGACCTAACTTGTAAACATTCCTTTGTTGGAGTTATATGAGAGGACACACACAGTAACTGGTTTATGTGCAGTAAAATGCCCAACAGGAAATGCAAAACGGTGACACCAGACTCATGAGGAAGTAAGTTTATTGTGTACAGCACACAATGCTGAACTCCAATTCCTGGACCTGCAAACTTAGGTGACAAAGGGACAGAACCCTGCAGGCATTACATAGGTACATAGGGTCGGTAGGTATGATCGTGTAACGGGAAGTGCACGCCACCTGCGTTCCCCGCTTTTGGTAGTAAATCTGGACACTTACCTGCCACTTAGATCCCTGGTACCATGCACAGTACATGGTGTTGGGTATTTAAGAGGAGACTATAGTCCCTTACAGTAAGCGGTGGAGCCTGCAGCCGGCTAATTTCCCCTGCATGACAGACAGTGCAGTCTAAGCATTTTTAGACTGACTGCACTGGTTCACTGGGGGTGGCTACTCTATATGTTCCCAAGGAGAAACTCAGGGCAGTCAGTAAATGCTTTGACTGCTGGGACCTGGCAGAAGTCCTTAAGGGCCTCTACAGACTTCTGGGTCCCTGGGTACCTACTTGCCCATTGAAAAAGATGGCCCTGGCATCACTTTTGCTTCCAGTCCTGTCCCACCCCATCGTAATACATACCAGGATGGATTTCGTACTCGTACATCCTGGTACTGCTGCGTTTGTGCATGTGCCACAATACAATACATTTTTCCATCATAGTAATTGGAAAAGCCGACCCCCCCCCTTCCTTTCTGTAAATCCGGGTTTGGTCCAAATTGAAGAGAGTGATGCTGATGTTGTCATCATGCTGCTGGGCGCTTCTCTTCCATCAGTTTTAGCAGGCGGTGGAGTATAGGGGCAGTGGGGTGACACATGGATAATATGCAGAGGTTTCTTCTCTGCAACAATCCAGACACCAGGGGCCAGATTTACTAAGCTGCGGGTTTGGAAAAGTGGAGATGTTGCCCATAGCAACCAATCAAATTCTATGCAATCAGAATGTGAGAGATAGAATCTGATTGGTTGCTATGGGTAACATCTCCAATTTTTCATACCCGCAGCTTAGTAAATCTGGGCCCAGGTCCAAATGTCTGGTCAACTTGGCAATTACTTCTCCTCACAAACAAAGAAGTGGAATGGGAAAATTAAAGAGGGGTAAATATAGACCAAGCACAGTAATGGTATATCACATACTGTAATGGTGATTGTAGTAAATACATTTACACCTGTGAAATTCCAAAGAAGCGCCCCAAGTCTGACAAAGAATAAGACAACACTGGTTGCCCCCCCTCACACTTCACAAAAGGTAGGGTTAGAGGGCCCTATTCAGAGAACTGCATTTTCTCCGATTTCCGTGTGTATTTTTAAGTACCTTTAAACTACGCATGCATAGTAACTTATACGCAGTCAATGTAGACTATACGTGCGTGGACTTGTGAATCGGATGTGGGAAATTCTGCACGGAACTTCCACGGAAAAATAACCACGGAGGAATTTACATAGAAATGGGTGGGGAAGGCATTTAAATGAAGGGAAATGGGAGCGATTACAAAGATACGCACAGACGGAGGACACATATGCTCAGAAATGGCTGCAAAAAGTTTGGGCTAGTCTATGGAGGCGGAAGTCTCCGTGGCAATGGATTAGCAAGGGGAGTGACTGGGGTTTTGGTGGGTGTAACTTGCTCCGTCCGTGCGTATATTTGCTTCGAAATTGCCGGACGGATCTCTGAATACGGCCCATATAGGAAGAGCTTGTTGTCCCACCTGATTTAGCACAATTTAACACTGCTCGTGCTGTATGTAAATAATTTCCAAATGGGTCCAAATTCTTATTTTCTAACTGCATAGCAAAAGACAATAACACAATAAACATTGCAATAATATATTAAGAACATAAATGGCTGTGTCAATTTTTTATACATAAGATATTTTTTGTTCTTAATATTTATTCATTAAACGTGCAGAGTTTGCAAAGGTCATCCAGTATTTTTAGCAACACATTCAATTATGTGGTATACCAAATATGACCCAAACAAAGTTAAATCAGTATAAATCAGCAGGAGATACTGAACACTCAATGACATTTAATACTTTCTGAGGACATTTCTTGGAAGGAAAACATGGAATTTACTTTATTTTTCTTTCTTACAAGATACAGTACAGATAAAATTATTGTTAAAACTGCCACCGAGATGGAAATATATAAACGCTCACTCTGTGGAAATATAAATTCATCCAAGATCAGAAATATATTGCTACATAATTTCCATTCTATTGTAAATGTTTAGTGTACTGAAAGTGGCAAAATTGTAAGCGGAAAATGGCTTTCCAAATACTTTTACATGAGACAAACATGAGCCTAGAGAGGGCATGTCAAACCCCGAGACCCGGGGGCCGCATGCGGCCCAAAAGCTTTTGTTTTGTGGCCCCATTTCAGCAATCGCTATCATCCGACACAGCAGTAAAACAGGACAGCTGATAGCAAAGCCCTTTTCAGTTGTCCTGTATAACTGCTGCATCGGCCGACAGTTGGAAACAGCAGGAAACAAATTGCTTTGTGGCCAGCGTCACACACAAGAGCTGGATGACAGCGCGGAGGAGAGACATGGACGGCAGGTAAGTAAAATATAAACAGGGGAGGCTGGAGACTACTGAATGGGGAATAATTGGGGAGCTGGAGCCATATAAATGGATAATACTAGGGAACTGGAACCATATGATTGAGGAATACTAGGGAGCTGGAGACGTATGATGGGGATACTGAGGAACTGGAACCATATTAATGGGGCATATTGGAAGCTGGGGAGACATAATTGGGAATACTAGGAGCTGGAGACACATGATGGGGATACTGGGAGTTGGAGAGAAACAATGGAGAATTTCTGAGAGCTGGAGTCAAATGAATAGGGAATTACTGGGAGCTGGAGAAAAATTGCATATTTAGCCAAATTTTTGGCCCAATTGAGGTTTTGAGTTTGACATGACTGGCCTAGAGCATTGAACCGTCCTCTAAATTAGGAGTCACACAGGGATGATTAAACAGTTACTCTATATGATGTGATTCATATCTGATGATAAAAACATGATTCATTGTTTTTGTTTTTTACTTACTTGTTCATCACACATTGTACATGGGACCGTATTCACAGATAAGAGTGAGTGAGGCGTAGACGCACCTAACTCACCTTTCCTGCCCCTCAACCTGCCCCTTTTATAGGAACCTTATGGCTCTTAATAGTACAATAGGGCTTCCTTAAGTAACCGTGTGTATTTCCTTCTTAAGAAGGAAAATATGTATGGATAAAGGCTCCCCTCGCCCTCCCCAGCGAATCCACATCCCTCCCTCCACCCACTTCTGCCTAAATCCTCCCTGAGGCTGCCTTGACATGCCCCTTCCACCTCAACTACCACGTGTTTAGGTAGAAGTGGTCGTTACAAGTTGGTCAAAGGGTTGTTGGCACATGAATTTAGCTGTCCCAATGATTTGTAGGGAACTTAAACACCACTGTGACTTTTGTCTCACTAACATGTTGGGTATCAGCTCCAAGTCAAATGCTCACATACCCGTAAATACCATACCATCCACCTTGAGTCCTAAGCCAAAGGACTGGATTCAGAGATGCGTTTTTTCCAAAGTACGCAATTATACGCACGCACGTAGCACGCTAACACCCACCAACGCCCATGACACTCCCCTCTCACGGGCGTGCAATCGTACACTTACACCTCCATAGAGCACCTCTAACTTTACATGTGTACAGTACATATGTGCATTTATGTATTCCGTACGTGCTATTCAATCTAACCGCGCTCTTAAAGACTCATTTAAATGCCCCCCCACCCTCTTTCACGTAACTTTTCAAGTACGTGACTCAACCCCGCCCCTCCGTACGTATGTCCCCAAGTGCAATTCACATGTCTGTGCCTAAGGCACATACGTGCGTATATTCTACGTAACTTATGTAAATAAATTACTACGCATGCACAGTTAAAATGTACCAAAAAATACGCACGCAACTCCACGTGAAAACGGATCTGTGAATACGGGCCAAAGTTTCCAGTAAAACTTACAGACCAGCAGTCCGTATGACCACTGATCCACGTGAATGAGGGAAACCCATCCCACACTGTACAATTTACATGCTTCCATTCTGCCCACCTTTGCGCGGTACAAACCCTTATTGCAGGTTCCATACCATAGAAATTACATGCATAAAATTCACATAACGTCTAAAGTCCAATGTGTTTTCAGACAGAGGCATAGTGGTTTTATGGATATCTTTGCTCTTGAAGATGGACTTGTCTTTTGCCCTGATGTTAAGTCTGTTTGGAAGAACAAGGGGCTGGATCCAGACTTAAGAAGGAGCTTTTGAGTTAGGAGATCTGGGGACAAGCTCATACAGAGTCTTTTTATTGTTTTAATAGGAATAGTATGTAGGCCAAAAGGGCTTCATGGGCATGCTGGAACTTGGTGAGCTACAAGTACCAACATGCCCTGACATACAAGGTCAGCTGGTTCCACACAAAAATTGGGTGAAGGAAAGGGTTCTGGGAATTACATGTGTCCACTTTTTTATAGAAATACAAATATTCAAAACACAGTTGTTGGTCTGTTTTCTAATTACTTAAGCTGGTCATGCTTTAATTGCAAGACAGTCCAAAAATGCTTCCATGTGATAATTATATTCTCAGAAATTCTAAACTATCCAACTGCCACTGGGGAAGTCATTACCCATTTCATAGAGATCTTTTGAATCTACATCTGTTCATCAATTTTCATTGCAACACTGTCCTATTTATAAGATTCCTAGGGTTACTTCATGTCAAAACTGTTGGGACCACTAATGTTATTGATGGGATTGTGGGTCTTTTATTTTAGTAGGGGTAAAGTAAATATCATCAGTGACTTGTAAAACCATAAGCCATTAAATCTTGTTGCTTTCGGTGGAAATAGTAAGAAGCAAAGTTTAGAAGTCTTTTTTTTTTTAAATAATTTTTGTAAACCACAAAAATCTATCTAGTCTTTTGCAAATCAGGGCACGTTAAATATTGTGCTTTAGAATCCGTTGGAATTTGATGTAAAAAAATGCTAGTTTTGCAAAACGGCACTCCATTAAATTAATCCCCAGTCTGTTCATGCTAACTGAGTTCAGCAGCTACCAAGCTGTCATTTTGCTATGTGGTTTTGATGACATAACTCTCCTTTTTTGTTCTTCGGGTAACAGTGCTGTTCAATTGTTATACCTTGAAAACAAATCATAACTAAATCATAACTAAACTTCTTTCATCAATATTAATATAGTAATAGTTCATAAATAAACTTCAACTTGATCATTTCCCTTTGTCCTTTCTTTCAGGGTCAAAAATATTTACCACTGTGGATTATAATTTTGTAAAATGTAATTTATCATCTTCATATAGTCCTTAGAATAAAGGCCACACTGGGAACACCAACTGGAAACTCTTTTAAGGCATGGAAAACCAGATGTAAGTATTTTATGACACAGCTTTAGGATAAAAACAGTTTTGTTTTTACAAAAGTTTGTGTTGCAACTTGTAGTGTGTAATTCCTTGTTGCAAATATGTTGGTGAGGTCATCATTCGGATCTAAATAATTTACTACTTGTTCTGCCCTCACTACACGTTAGCCTGTGGCCTGCGTGTTGCTTGACATGCAGCTAAACCTCCCTGACTCCAATAAACCAATAAGATGGTTAGATATATAGAAAAATTGGTGTTTATTAAGGTTATAGGAATAAAGACAGATTAGTAACCCTAACGTAGAAACAATCGGAAACAAAGCGTGCGGGAGTTTCCACATGCGTAGTAGCTATTATCGGTAAATTAAGGACGTATGTGAAATACGTCCAGGGTTGTGAATCCGGCCCATCATCTTCAGGAGGAAACCCTCTGGATAAGACCTTGAGATACGTATATCTATAAAATATGTCATCTGTGTCAATGGTGTAATGAAGACCATTACTACCAACAGTAATCTAAGTGCACCGACGCCAGCCTGGCCAGGGAGTGAGGTGTATTGTTATAATGTGGACTAAAAAGTGTATGTGTATTATAATAATAGTTAATTATTCTTAGTGATGAAAGTAATTTAGAATTAGGTTATAGTTTATAGAATTAAAGTTATTATAAAAGAATGTAATGAGATATGATCTATATACTATCTATGTAAGTGTTGGATATTAATTTATTTTTAGTGCGTTAGGATTAGTTTATAAAAATCATTTTAGAAATATATTAATTAAAAATAGTTACTAAATTATTATTTATTCTCTAATGGTAAAGCTGTAGTAAATATTTTTTTATATAAAAGAGAATTTATTGTGTCAGAGTTTGTGAAGTGTATGTGTGTGGTTACAGGGGTCCCCAAGTCGCCCCTGGTGGTCATTATATCCACGTCCATACATACCCAGAAAAAGAAGACTTGGTGGAGGCACTTTACAATAAGAAATAAGTGATATACACACAAAGCGTTATAGATACACCCCTGTGTTGGAGAAAAGAGGTTTTACATATACATGTATGTGTGAGTGTGTGAGTGTGTGTGTGTGTGTGTAGGTGTGTGTGTGTGTGTGTGTGTGTGTGTGTGTGTATATATATATATATATATAAGGGAGAAGAAAAGAAAGCGTCCGAGAATGTCTTGCCCTCCATCGGTCAGCCATTAAGGATGCCCTGGGTGACAGGGTAATAGACCAGCTGGGACACTTTATCATATATACAGCCATCCTAGTGGTACAAGTAATGATTTGTTTTATTTTAAAAGTTTGGTTAGTATGGGGGTGTTGGAAAGAGTCACCAGTCAACATCTGTGTGCAGGATGTGCAACCCGTACACTTGTGACATCTCAGTTTTCGTACTAGAGAATTGAACATAACACTGGGTGTTGAACTGCGGATATCATTTTTGCAAAGGATGTCACGAAGGTTCTTGTTCCTGGTATGGCTAGGCAGAAAAGTGCATACATTAACAGTTTTCAGAGAGCTGTCTGTAGAGATAGTTGGCCAGAGTTTTTTTGCAGAATGTTTACAAAAGAATGACAGGTGATTATACCTTGTTACCCACTGAATCTTCGTTGTTAACTTCTTCTTGCTGACAGGTTGTAACATAGTATTCCTATCTACAGTATCAATTTTAGATATGGCTAAACATTCTGCAAAAAAACTCTGGCCAATTATCTCTACAGACAGCTCTCTGAAAACTGTTAATGGATGCACTCTTCTGCCTAGCCATACCAGGAACAAGAACCTTTGTGACATCCTTTGCAAAAATGATATCCGCAGTTCAACACCGAGTGTTATGTTCAATTTTCTAGCATGAAAACCAAGATGTCACAAGTGCACGGGTTGCACATCCTGCACACAGATGTTAACTGGTGACTCTTTCCAACACCCCCATACTAACCAAACTTTAAAAAAAAAAAAAAATCATTACTTGTACCACTATGATTGTTGTATATATGATAAAGTGTTCCTGTGGACTTACTTATATAGAGAAGACCTCCATACTCTTCTCTTCCCATCACTCTGGTACAAGTTGATCTTTGTCTCATCTGTCCATAGGATGTTGTTCCAGAACTGTAATGGCTTTTTTAGTTGTTTGGCAAACTCTAAGCTGGTCTTCCTGTTTTTGTGGCTCACCAATGGTTTACATCTTGTGGTGAACCCTCTATATTCACTCTTGTGAAGTCTTCTCTTGATTGTTGACTTTGACCCATATACACCTACCTCTTGGAGAGTGTTCTTGATTTGGCCACCTGTTGTGAAGGGGTTTTTTTTCACCGGGGAAAAAATTCTTTTGTCATCCATCACAGTTGTTTTTTCTGTGATCTTCCGGGTCTTTTCGTGTTGCTGAGCTCTCTGGCGCATTCTTTCTTTTTAAGAATGTTCCAAACAGTTGATTTGGCCACACCTAATGTTTTTGCTATCTCTCTGATGGGTTTCTTTTGATTTTTCAGCCTAATAACGGCTGAGTGACAGCTCATATTCAGAATGGACAGCAACAGATTCCAAATGCAAATGTCACACCTTGGGCCTCATTCATTAAAAACGAATTTCAGCTGCGATTTCAAATCGCAGCGCATCGCGGTGATATAGCCGCGATTTTTTAAAAAAATTCCAAATTCATTAAAAAACGATTTGGCCACAATTTTTCTAATCTCAGGCGATGTTGTGCGATTTGTAAAGGACTAAATTGCGGTGTTTTTCAATAGAAAATCACTGCGATTAGCCCTTTAACAAATCGCAGCAAGTCGCGTGAGATTGGAAAAAAACCTAAGTACTGCATGGCTGAAAGCCTTAGCCATGCTGTACTGATCGAACTACAAGGATCAGCATCCGTGATCCGCAATCCGTATGTTCAGTATGTTCAGTGATTCATGTGTTCAGAATTCCGATGTGTAACATCTGGCATGTGCATGTGCAGTGTATTGACAAATCTAACTTAAACACGCAGCTTTTGGTCCATGTCGGTGCACTTGTGTACCTCTGGCTTCATCTTCATATGTAATAATCTAAGACCTAACAAGCCAATAAACTGGAGAGGCGGACAAACTTTAGCATGTGTCACAGTCAACATTTTATTTTCGGTATGTTATATTCATGAAATAATAGTTGTGTTTTGTATTAGCCAGATTTTTAAACCTATACATTTCAAGTGATTGATTATGTTGCTTTATTATAGGACCTCTTTTCTAGGTGTGATTTGAGCAATGTATTAAAAAATTTCACACTAAAGGTCCTATATACAATAAAGACATGTTCCCTCACTCTCATAATTATTTAACCAATAGAGAAGTGAGTCACAGAAAAAACTCAATGCAGTTATATAAGAAAAATCTTTTGTGTTTAATAATTATCTGATTGGCAGTGTAGCCTGCCAATCAGTACCCATGCAACTCTGTCCACCGCCAAAAGGGTCTACAATGGGCATGTGAGCATCAGAATAGTACCATGGAGCAGTGGAAGAAGGCCACCTGGTCTGATGTATCATGTTTTATTTTACATTATTATTATTATTATTATTATCGTTTATATGGTATATAGACAGCCGTGTGCATCGTTGAGGTGAGATGCCCTGTGGGAAGAAGGCAACATGGCAGGGCCGGTGTGATGCTATGGGCAATGTTTTCCCGGGAAACCTTGGGTCCTGGTATTCATGCAGATCTAACATTGACATGTATCATCGACCTAAACATTGTGTGAATGGTAGTCCTTGATGGCAGTGGCTTCTTTCAGCAAGATAATGTGTCCTGCCACACAGCAAAAACAGTTCAGTTATGGTTTAAGGAACATGACCAAAGATGACCAAGCTGCTGGGTTGGCCAATAAATTATCTAGCTTTAAATTTGATTGAGCATCTGTATAATGTGCTGGAAAGAAAAGTCAAAACCACGTGGAGGTTCCACCTTGCTACTTAGAGGACTTAATGGATCTGTTGCTAACATCTTTGTGCCATATACCACAGGAGAACTTCAAAGGTCTCTTGGAGTATATACCTCAACAGGCCAGAACTGTTTTGGTGATATAAAGGGGAGCTGCAGAAGGGTTGCAGTTGCTGGTCGGGCCGGCCGGCCCTATTTTGAAAATGATACAAATGAATGACCGTTGTATCACTGTTTGAGACAGTCTGGAAATAGAAAATTGCCATTGGTTCGGGAACCTATTTTCCTGTACCCTAAAACTACAGGCTTCAGTGGTCATGGTGGTTATAATAGGGTTAGGCTGTGGCATCTGCAGCAGTTATAAAGTTAGTGTTAAGCGGGGCACGCACTTGGCTTTTTAACTGATTATTCCAATCACACAATCAAAAGGCTGTTTCACCAAATATCTTTAATCGATTATCTGCCCTTACACATCCAAGTTGATAACATATAAGGAGATTTGCCAGGATGGATTTTGGCCTTAATTTTGGAACAGATTTATAATCCATGTTGAGTAATTCTAGAGAAAATGATTCCATTTGTGGATAGTCTTTTTCTGGTTTAAAAAGAAAGTGGTGTAGGCACTACTGAATACAAGATGATTTCACTGATTTTGCTGTACTGTGTGGTATAAATCCAGTAGGTAGAGGATTATATACTGTTACCTTACAGAGTTTGAGGGTTGAAATTGCTGAGTTTATCTTGCCAGTAGTGATTTCACCCTTCAGAATCTCGTTTTGTGCAAATGTTAAGGTGGTGGAGAATCATTATATAGGCGCTGCTACAGTGCTAAGTCATGGGGTATTGATAAAAAAATAAGTCTGTGTAGCATTCAGTAAAGTATCATTCTAGGACTTGGGTGTGAAACAATATTTGGTCTGTTTCATGACATTTATGTTTTTATGTTTATGTTTATGTTTTATGCTTATGTTTTTATATTCTATGTTTTATTTTTATGGGTTGAGATTGTCACCAAATAACCTCACATTCTTTTAGCCCCACCTAAAGAATTTATGTTTAGCGTTGTCCAAATATGTACAGTACAGTATGTGCTCGGGAGTCTATAGATTAGTGTAATGTTCTGTTTGGGTGGAAGAAGAGTTATTAAAGTTTTCAGGATAACAATGATCAATATATTAATCAGGAGGGGGGGGATGGGGGTTTACTTGAATTAAGTTGATACATTTTTTCAATTTCTAGTATTCTGAGATGGTGTGGATTGAACTAATAGGGGCAGTCTATTTAACAGTTTGTACATAACAGGACAATCATTCAGATATTAGTAAAAATAGTTAATCCAACTGTGACAGGTGCAATGGTTGATGCCAAAGTTGTGCGAGACAGAGAGCAGAGCACGGCAGGTGAGTGGAGCACAGTGCTGGAGGAGGACACTACAGGGGACGGAGCAAGTATGTACTTACCCTGTGGTGTGGTCCTTCCGTGGACCTTGTCCTATGGTGACCAGAGCAACAGCCACGGGGAATCCCCAGCTGTTTCCCCTTCAGGAGTTTCGCGAATCTGTGAGGATTTGCCAGCAACCAATGGGGAGGCAGCACTGGTTCACAGTAGTGAGCCAGTCATGGTTCACTGCTGTCGGCCAATGGCAGTGCACCAGGTCATTGACTCAGTCCCCTCACAGCAGCATAAAAGGAGCTGCTGTGAGGCCAGAGCTCAGTTGGTGGTGGGGAGCCACAAAGATAAGAGCTCCCTAAAGAGAGCTGCAGAGAGAAGAGGAGGTCAGAAGCGGCTGAAGCAAGAAGAGGAGATGTTGGAAGAAGAAAAGGGCTAGAAGTGAATGAAGTCTGCAGAAGCCCAGCCATCACTGGGAGGTGGCTGGCAGAAGAGGTGGAGGACTGGGCCTCCCCAGAAGAGGGACTGAAAGTGGCGGCACCAGAAGAAGAGGATCAGACAGTAAGGGAAGCAGTGGAGAGCTGTGCAACAGAGATCCACTTGGCCTCCACTGTGTCCCTTCCTGCGCAGATGGGTAAGTGGCTGTTGCCACCTGACATCCCTAGGCAATGATCGGGGTGGGGCTCTGGTAAGTGTGCACCCAGAGGGATGTGGAGCAAAAGTTTTGGGCTTGGTAAGTGGCCCAGGGGTGACATCAACCCCCCCCCCCCCCCGGGGCAGTGAGA
>WWET01002510.1:200616-213942 GCA_011038615.1 Limnodynastes dumerilii
ATTAAACATGAATAAACAATAAATGATTAAACAATAAATTTCTATACATTAAAACTAACTAATGTGTCCCTGTGTGTTTATTAAACTATTGTGGTGGCCACCATGTACTAACTAAACCTAAGGATAATGTATAGTGTAAATATGTGCAAAAGATATAGTGAAGAATCAACTCACCGTTTTGCAGTCATCTGTCTTGGGATGACTTGCTAGTAGTTCTTGACGTGTTGAAAGCTGTTCGCGAAATGTTGATTGAAGATCTTCTCCTCTTGATTAAAGCTGCTGCTCCGTTGCTAGAAGATCGTCTTCAGCCTCTTCTGGCTCTTGACACAACGTCCTCCTGCTTCCTGTTCTGAGGTTCCGCTGCTAATGACTATTCGGTCACTAGAGGTCTCCCCTTTTTTTAGTGTATTTCACGGCATAGACACTAGAGGCTGCATTCCTCGCTCCTTCCTCCGCCGCCGAATGTCAAAACCCCACGAGATCCAACGCAGGATTTGGAAGTTTGGCCTCGGTGACTTCCAAGGCGCGCACAGGAGCGTATGGCCGCTTAGCACGCCCCCCACCCTCATTTACTTACCTCCCCCCGCCTACCAGCACTAACGTGAGCGTAGGGATGCTGGAGGACGTCCCCTCCAGCGTCCCTACGGCGCTGCTACGGACGCCCGAGCAACATCTGCCCGGCGCATGCACAGATCGGCTGCAAAGCCGATCTTACGCCCGCCGTCCGAGCGACAGACAAAATAGTGATTACTCTATTCTGGTAAACAGCAGTTTTCAAAGTGGAAATTTAGAAGTGACAGCGTGAATATGTAGAAATAATAGCAGTGAATGGTGATTTACAGCTTTTCAATGAACTCAGTGGCATACCCCATGTACCACCTAACTTTGAGTTTATTCCCTTGAAAATGTTGTGCTGACAATTTAGGAAAAAATGCATGGTTGGTGGGGGGAGGCATTTAAATAGTAGAGTATGGGCTGGGTTAGGCACTTACATACGAAAAGGTGCTACATACGACCATAAATCCGCAAGGAAAAGTTAAGGTAGGGTTTAGAAAACATAAATCAGCAAAGTTACATGTATGCAATGGGAGTGCCTGGGGTGGTGCATTATACTTAGTAGTGCATAACTCGGGTACGCTTGTGTACATAAAACAACCTTAAGTCTGGATCTGGCCCATAGATAGTATGTTTATGTATAGGTAATGTAGAATATTTGCTTGTCACCCCTGTGTGGTTAATATGGAACAGTTAGTAATTATGCTAATAAATTGCTTTAAAAATATTATATACTGTATCTCGACATTCCTCATCATAAAAGTGGAGAAGACTTAGAAGAGACGCAAAATGAGTCATCATAAAGAAAGAGATAAGTGGGAAATAAGCAATTTATTACCCTTCAGTACCCACATATGGTCATAGGACTGTAACTAGCTAACTAGGGTAATGCTAGAGGGGCAGCTGCCTAGGGTACAAAGCTGAAGGGGAACACACGTAAGTTAATATTTAAGGTTAGTTTTGTCACCACGGTTAGGGTTAGGGTTTCTTGTTTTTCTAATGGAGTACTAAGCTTTCTAGAAGTTAATGCAAACTCTGGCAACAGTAACTTAGTAATATATTAGTATTATTATTATTATTATTACTACTATTAGCAGTAGTAGTAGTATTATGAGTATTAGTATTAAAAGTAAAAATGTATCAAGCAGGGTAAGATAAAATTTAATGTAGCTGCTGTTTTATCAAGATTCCCCTGGTGATTGAAGTTTTACCCAGTTCTTCACATGATACTTCTGAGGAGTGAGTTGAAAAGTAATCACATGTATTATAAATTAGACACAGAAAAAAATGTTGGAATAAAAAATCCATCTGAAAGCCAAGTGACTCACGATACATATTAAACTAATTACCGGGCACTATGTCACTGCAGAAAGCTTTAAACCGTAATTGTATCCTGAAACAGTTGCACAATAACATTTACGTTGGGACACTGATATTTTGGTATTTGCCAAAGTTCTGTGCAGGAGTCCAGCCTTGTGTGAAAACCACAGAACATTTTTATTTCAATAGAAACACACCCACCAGCACATTGTTACATTCACAAAACTTTCAGAAAAATAGAATACATGAATTTGTATGAAAATGTTATATATTGTGCATGTATAAAGTGCATTATTTTAAAGCATATGCAACTACATCTAGATGTGAGTGCAGCTGCAACGTATAATAGATTGTGTCACGCTCAGCGGCAGACGCCGCTGCACTTACCGTGTCAGGAGTCATCTGCCAGCAGCTTTCCCAGGTCATGCCTGTTCTCCAGCCTACCAGAGGTGCCACTCTCAATAGTGGCAGCCTTCTGCTCAGTCTCTATTACAGCATGTGTGCTTCCTGTGTCTGGGATTAGGCATCTACATCATTACCTCTCGTGCATGGGCGTTGCCATCTTGCCTCCTGTCAGGTGATTTCCAGTAGCCACTCAGGTGCTCCTCTGCGCACACATGATTCCTCCAGCCAATCGGTGCATGGGTGTCGCCATCTTGCCTCCTGTCAGGTGATTCCCAGTAGCCACTCAGGTGCTCCTCTGCGCACACATGATTCCTCCAGCCAATCTGTGCACTTGGCGGGCTACTTAAACTCTGTGCACAGTCTGCGCTGTGCCCAGATCAACCTGGTCTTCTAGGAACTATGTGTTCATTCTAGGTGCCTGGATTTCTGCTCCTGCAATCCTGACCTGTCTGCTTTGCATCGCTGCACCACTGGTCCCAGCAGGGCCTGGATCTCTGCTCTTGCAATTCTGCAACCCTGGCCTGTCTGCTGAACTGTTGCTATACAGTTTTCCTGCCTGTTACATTCAAGTCAAGCCTGCCTTGTATCTGGTTCTAGCCGCTGTTGCTATATAGTTTAGCCTACTGTTGCTACCCAGTCAAATCTGCCTAGCATCTAGTTCAAGCCTACTGTTGCTCTATGGTTAAGCCTGATCTATTGCCTGGTCATGCCTGGTCTCATCCTGTTCCTGCCTGATCCATTGCCTTGTTGTGCCTGGTTTTATCCTGGTCCTGCCTGATCCATTGCCTGGTCTCGCCTAGTCTCATCCTGGTCCTGCCGTCCTGGTCTCTCCATCCTGGTCTTGCAGTCCTGGTCTTGCTGTCTGCAACTCCAGTCTGGTCCTGTCTGCAACTCCAGTCCACTCAAGTCATCTGCACTCCTGTCCGCTCAAGCCTTCTGCACTCAAAGTCTGAATTCCAAGACTATTATTTATGCACATATCTGTTTATTCACCGTTTTTCATTAAACAAGCTTACTTTCACTCCTGCTTGTCTGTTGACTACCTGGGAACCCGGGATAGGTCCCACCAATCCTCGCAATTTGTGACAGATTGTACTTGTACTAAACGACCTAAGACTGACACCACTCACACCTCCTACCAAATAAAGACACGGAGACCTTAATTTGAATGAAAAAAGGGGGCAAAGATTTATTAGTTGGAATTAGAAATTGACTATAGAATTTGGATATGGAAAGGTGGTAAATTAGCAGGTGGAAAAGTCAGCATTAAACACTGATGATCACAGAGTGAGGATAGACAGCCCCTGTCCTCAGCACTACAAAGAACATGGCATAATACAGTCACTGACCCCTGCCAGAGTGCATGTCGCTGGGATACCGGGGAACAATTTATTAATGATGTATTGCGTCATTTTTACTAGTGTGAATCATGTCTTGACGAGTGTAAAGTTACAATTTCTAGAACCTTTGTTTAACTAATTGATGTAGTAGTAGGTACCAGTGGAGGCAATATACTGGCAACATTGGAAGGTGCTTGGCTGTTGATGAGGATCATAAATATTATCACTTATCTCTGCCTCACTGCTAAGCAACACCCCAGCAGGAATTTTAGTAGGGGAACGCTGATCAATTGGAAGGCCCATAACTATGCTGTGCGTGTTTTGTGGTGGTGTTGTGTCCCTTAACAGCTATTCACAGGCTCGGTGGCAGGACTGAAGTGAGGTCTCTTCCATCATTACAACAGATTGGTGCAGAATCAGATGCATATTGAACAGTCCTTGTGTAGCTGTCAAGTCTGTTGTACAAAAGTTATTGATACCCACATGCTTTATCAGAAATCAGGCTGGACTTGTGAAAATAGGGATGGCAAATCACAAGAGCAGTTTGCTCTGCCCGGGCCTGATTCAGAGGCTGAAAATAAGAACTTAAAGTTACACCTGGGCAAAACCATGTTGATTTCAGGGGGAGTCAAGTTAATTTTATTCTATGCATGCAGGGAGAATGCTTTGCTTTTACTTATTGCACACAGATACCTGATCAGCTTCACTTTTAAACTGCTAATTAGACTTGAGCTGGGAAACATCACCTTTTAACTATAATACTGTTGCAACAAATGAAATTTGACTCCCCTGAAATCAACATGGTTTAGCCCAGGTGTAACTTTAAGTTCTTATTTTCAATCTCTGAATCAGGGCCCCCCTGCTGTTTGTGGTCCATTAAATAAAAAACAAAATTATTAAATTGTATATGTAATTGTAGTATTTACTATAACAAAGAAAAGAATTTGGACACTGAAGCTGTCCCTGGAGAAGAGGACTGCTTCAGATTACAGGGAAATTGGGTGTCCCTTGGTTTAAAACATGAATCACAATCTTTTACGATGTAGGAAGACGGTTTTGTAACTAGGGTTGATGGAACCAATGGCAAACGGAAAAAAAATGTGCCCCTTGTACAGTTTAAAAAATAGTAAAAATGTAATTATGGCACCCTCTTGAATTGAGGCGTCCACCGGTGCCCTGAGCACATGCCCTATAAAACTCACCCTAGTTATGCCTCTGTAGGCAGCGGGCTTTTGCTTGAGGTGATCAGAAATAAACCAAAATGATGAAAGTTATAGGGGACTGAATTATAAAAAGAACAATACACTTCCAGAAGACTCCAATATTAAAGTAACCAGAACATGAACGTTTAGGTAATCATATCTGCTAGCATTAGAGGTATTGACAATAATAGCCACATAGCTCGGGAGAGCGGCAAATCACTTTCTGGTGAATGTGATAAATGAACACATTGTAATTGAACTATTTATAATAGATCACACACAATCATTACATTTTTGTGCTGATATTTTTTTTGGAAACAAATTTTATTGCATTTGTAAACCATTTCCTCATGGAAATTCTATCACACAAAAATACGCCCTGAGTTTATTTACTTACTAGAATAGTTTGCTTAGTCGAGATGTTCTGACACAATTGTTTACGGGTAGTTAGACTCCTCATAATAATATGGATTCCAACTCAATACTTAGCACTGGGACATCCTAGGCATGTTGGCATATCGGTTGTAGTAAAACTGATACCAATTCACACTGAATTGATTATGTTCTAGTGTTGTTAGAAAAAGATATAACATAAATAAAGTAGGATTTTTTAATTCAGGGATTCTCAAGCAGTGGTTTGGATACACAGACCAGTGTCAGGTCACATGCAGGCCAATTGGACAAGGCTGTAAGGCTTGTAGTAGAGTCAGGTGTGATATCAGATGGAAGATTGCATATTTAAGAACAGATCTTTGGGGCCGAATATCAGATTTAGAAAGTGACCTCAAAATCCTTGTGAAAATATGTCTAAATAAATAAATACATAAATAAAAGATGTCTGCCATACCTGGTGAATTTGCAACTACCTTTACCATCTGTGTACCTTCAATTTTGTGCAGCTGTTTGCCTTCTTGACACTCAGTATGCTCATAGTTGCCAACTCTCCCTGAATATCAGGGAGACTCCCTGAAGATTGGGTAATCTCCCTGACTCCCTGAAGTGTTTGGTAATCTCCCTGATTCTAATTTCATCCATTGAGGTCTATAGAGATGGCCAATTTCATGGAGGCTAAGATGTAATGAAAGACAGCAGTGTCACTTTTATCTTTTCTATAAAGATAATACTGAAAGTATTCACTGACACTGATTTAATAATCAATAAATACCGATACTGCCATTTTTATTGTAATATAATTTTCCTGGCAGTGCTAGATACACCAATGGGTGGAGCTATTCACAGGACACACCTTTTTGGCGGTACAGGACACACCCCTTTGGTGCAGCGCCTTGATAGTGGTCTCACAATCTCCCTGATATTCATTTGCAAAAGTAGGCAACCATGAGTATGCTCCATCTGGCACCCTAGTGTGTTCTCCCTCTCATACTTAGTTTCTGGGTACCCTTGTCTGTTGCTCTGCTAACACCCCTCGCTTGTTCTCAGGGTTCTCCAGGGATATCTGTCTTCCATTTGACCTCTATATCTGTGACCTGCAGTAGTTGCTATCCCTACCATATGTGGGAGTTGCCACCAGGGGGGTGACCTGCTAGGGTTCTGCAGCCGGGTCTGTCCCCACAATTAGGAATCCAGACTCGCCTCACTGTAATACCAGCTGCTAGAATTAAACCTCATACATTTACTCTTTACAGACCTGCATTTCTCTAACCCTCCTGTTGTTGTGAAATCTTGTTTTTTATTTTGTTTTTGCTTTAGTTTATTTTCTTCTATAAAACAGAATGCATACAAAATGCACGCTACTAAGATATAGCCATTTAAGCTTAATTAAGTAAAAGGCCAAACGTCCAATCCTTAATATTTACTTACTTACCATCGTACAAGGTGGTTACATAAGTCAATCCAATTCAGACATCCACACTTGGGTCCGGATTCACAGTTACGTAAGCTTACGCAATCTACGTACAGAAATCATACATAGATAGCGTAAATAAGCTACCACGCATGCGTAGTAGCTCAATTCATAAAACAACGTACGTAAGACGAAAACTACGTAACTGTGAATCTGGACAATCATGATCATACTGTGACTGAATGAAATGTGTATTTTTCCACTGATGATAGAACTGTGATATTTAAAATAATATTTTAAAGAGACTTATTTGAAACAAAGACCCACTCATTGGGGCAGATCCAGAACAAAGTTTTCGTGCATATTTACGCCTGGCGGAGACGTAAAAAGGCGATTTGGTATGTACTGAGCATGCGCAGCATGGATGACACGCTATGTGAGCGTAAGGGCCTTTCACATATCAGTAGCATAAAATCGTTTGAGGGGGTGTGCCTATTTTACATTAGCCGAAAGTACACTTAAATTACGCAATGTAGGCGGGGGTTTGCATTTAAATCGTACAGTATGGGCGTGCTTATCAGTGTAACTATGCGCTGCCTATACGTATGTGTGCGGACATGAGCGGTTACGCTGCCAAAAGTTAAGGTAGGGTTTAGAAAGCGTAAAGCAGTAAGTACGTACATGCAAGGGGGGTGCCTAGGGGAGTGTATAGAAGGTACGATCGCGTAAATACGCTACGCTAGTAAACGGATTGCAAGCAGAGTTCTGGATCTACCCCATTTTCACAAGGCTACATATTATACCATACAAAGAATCAGTTGGTCTACATAATAAGGCAAGTCAACAAAATAACTTGTTAAAAAGCTCTCCTGTCCTATGTCTGTTTCTTCTCTATCTCCCTTTACATCTTCACATGTTGTATGAAGATGAACCTCCTTCCTTCTAGTGGAATGACCCATTTATCACATGCATATATTAACAGATTGGGAAGATTACTATAAATGAGTCTGGTTTGCCAGCACAATTGTGTTAATTTTGAAAGAACATCCTAATACAGCTAAATACAGACTGCCGGCAATTGACAGCAGTCTGCATTTTAGAAAACAGTGGTGACGCAACTCCAGATTTACTAATCTGTGGTTTTGGAAAAGTGGAGATGTTGCCCATAGCAACCAATCAGATTCTAGATCTCATTTAACTATTGCATAATAGAGAATGTCAGCTAGAATCTGATTGGTTGCTATGGGCAACATCTCCACTTTTCCAAACTCGCTGCTTAGTAAATTCGGCCCCTGGAGTCATCCACCGAAAGGTAAGTAATGTTACCTAACCCTAACCTTAACTGTTTCCTAACCCTCCATTTCCCGCAGCCTAACTCTAACCTTCCTCTTCTTTAGCCCTAATCATCTATTTTCCTCGCAGCCTAACCCTAACCCTCCATGCCTCGCAGCTTAACACTAACCCTCCATGCCTCGCAGCTTAACACTAACCCTCCATGCCATGCAACCTAAACCTAATTTTCCATGCAAAGTAGCCTAACCCTAAACCTCCATGCTGCACAGCCTAACACTAATCCTCCATGCCCTGCAGCCTAACTCTAACCTTCCCCTTAAGCCCTAAACCCTAGCCAACCGCAGACAACACATCCTTCCATCGTAGCCTCTCGCTATGGAAGACAGAGAAATAGGTTCCTATTCCCAATAGCAATTTTCTATTTTCATAACTGTGCAAACAATGATACATCCACCATTCAGCTGACGGCTGTATCATGTTTAAAATACAGCCATTGGGACCGGCAACCGCATTCCCTAGAAATGTCGAAAGACACAATAAGATCATTCCTGGAAAATACACTCGGGAAACAAATAAATAAACAACAAATATGTGAATGTTCATTTAAAATTTTGGAAAAATGAAAAGATACATAAAGAATAATCCGAGTGAAATATGTACAATATCTCAGGAATGCAAAGGTATTTTTGGATCATTTAGAAACTTGCTGATGTTTAAAAAAAAAAAAAGGTTATATATAGAATTGCTTTCATGGAATTCATGGGGATTATATGAGTGTATTAAAATACGTGAAATGCTTTCTTTTACATATCCATTAATTTATATAAACCATGCTGAGAATGGCATGCAGGCTTCCATTGTATGCTCTAAACCGAAGCCCCTATGATCTTCATCCCACACTGTTCACCAAGACAGGCAAGCAGATTTCTATACATACTTCAGGATTATGCCTTCACTCTTAACAAATTCAATGTGCCTTTTGGTGATAAATACCTTAAATACCTTAAATCTCATCAAAGAGTATTGCTTTGATCACATATCTGCAAAAAATTCAAGTGTTAAAAAGATCCCTGGATAAAAGATAATCAGTTTTTTTAGGCTTGAAATTCTGTTGGGTCCTGACCACTCCCGTGTCAGCGAAATGTACTTTCCCCGCACACAAACTAGTTCACTCATCCCACTTAAACTTCAGATTGGGAGGGAAAGGAACACAAGGTGAAACATCTGCAGACTTAACGCTATTGTTTTTCTCACCTTGATAGTCAGTGACATTTGTGTCAGGGGCCTAAAACATCTGGGAACATTTTAGAAACAATCAACTACTGTAGGATAGTTTAAAGTGCAGCAGAACCAGAGGCACATACATATGAGAATGCAGTGCGTGTGCCGTACACGCGTGCACAAATGCTGAGCGGGCTGCTTTTGAACCAAAGGCACATGCAATGGTACCTATGTAAGTACGACATGTAGCATACAGGAACAAAAAAGGTCCGGCGCTCCAAACATACATTAAACAACACTATGGGCTCCATTTACTATTTAAATTTTCGGGTGATAATGGGTGTTTTAACACTAAAACGCTCATTATCACCTGGAAATAAACATTTTTAAAGTTACTAAAGTGCATTCACCATGGAAATCTGCTGTTTCCATGGCGATGCACAAACTTCCCGGGGTGAACACGGGAAAAACCCTTCTTTTTTTCCCGTGTTCAAGTCCCGGGTCTCTTGACCCGGGTCTCCCGGAAGTGGCGGTTTCACATCACCACCAAAAACCCGGGTTTCTGCAAAATGCCGGGTTTTTGCTGAAAAACCTGGGTTTTTGGTGGTAATGTGAAAGGGGTATTAATGTATGTTTGGAGCGCCGGACCTCTTTTGTTCCTTGTATTTACAAACTGGTCACTTTGGACCTTGGCTGCACCCCTATATTTATATATATACACTTGCACATATTTAATTTGTTAAATAGAAGCGCAGCCATTTTTCTTGCTACTATGTAGCATACAGGTACAAAGCTGCCAGGGTTTATGCAGCCACATGACCAGCAAGTGCAGGGTGTTACACTATAATGTCCACTGAAAATGGGGGCTGTGAATAGTTCAAGCCCAAAAGTAGCAATGTGAATGCTTTCAGATGCCAGCCGGCAGGTTGTGGGAGTGGGGGCCCTATCTGGCCTGGCACAAGCCTGTACAGTGTTCCCCCATGGACTGCATCTTGCTGGTGCTGATTGTAGAAGTGGAAACAATTAAGAAAAAAATATATACCCAAAACACAGCGCTTTGATGGTTATGGGGTAAAAAGCTAAATAAATAATAAAAGGTAATATCGGCAGGTGTAAGGACTGAGATCATGAAGTTGCATCCATTGTAATGGGACTCCAATCTGGCTGAAACAAGTAAATAAAAGATGGGGGGAAATCAGTAATAAAACGTAACATTTATTTCATATCCCTAAACACAGTAAAAGCTACAGTAAGTGGAGATCGCAATGTCCTAGTTGCACACAGAGAATATACTGATTGGCTCTCATAATGCACACCTGCCAAATATTACCTGGACTTACAAAGCCTATTACTGCTCGTACATCTAAGAGTTTATTATTTGGACTTAGCCAGCTGAACATCTTTAGAAATGACTTTATTATGTGTCATTTATCCACTATTCACTTTCTTTAAATTGACATACTGGATATATATTATTCTTTTTATTTTTATTATTTATTTAGATTATATATTTAATGCACTTCGTATTAGAAATTCATGTTATGAGCGTTATTTTCATGCTTTTTTAGGTTTATTAACATGCACATAACTTTACTTTTTTATTGGGCATAAAATGTTTTTAACATTATGCCTTGTAGATATTCATATTTCTCTATTATCCAGTTTGTTATTTATCTGTTTTTATCATATTCTTTTGTATTTGGACATCTAAATGTTTTAATTTGTAATTATTGGTCACATCATGTTATTTTTTGTTTGATGGAATGCATTTTAATTATAAAATGTATTGTTATATTTTTTGTTTTCTGGCCATTCAAATGTTTTATCAGTTGCTATTGTTGGGGTGTGACGTGCTGTACCTCCAGGTTGCGGAGTCTAACTATCAGGTTCGCCAGGGCCCCTGATGGTGGGGATGGACTTTGCTGTGCCTCAATAGCAGTTCGCTACCCCTGGAGTACCAGAACATGAGAAAGGACTATGACACCCCAGTGACAAGAAGGAAGAATACCAGAAGCAAAGGTAAGTAATTAGAGGACCAAGGACATGCGCACAGATCAATCAAAAACAAGAGTGGGAGTACCAACAAGAAACATAACATCATGTATTAAAGGGAGATATACAAAATAATAGTGGCACAATGTACCAGTTGGAAATACTGGATAGCAGCGGCACAAAGTGGAGGGTATGAGAGGAAGGTGGCACTATTGGCCAGTAGAGAGAACAAGATAGCAGTGACACAAGATGCCAGTGGAAAGTACAAAATATCAGTGACACTTTGTGCCTGAAGAAAGTACAGGAGAGCAGTGGTACTATGTACTGGTGAGTAATACAAAGTAGCAGTGGCACTATGTGCCTGAGGAAAGTACAGAAGAGTAGTGGTACTATGTACCAGGAGAGTACTGAACAGTGGTGGTACCATGTACTGGAGGGTAATATAAGTTAGCAGTGGCACAGGGTGCCAGAGGTGAGTACAGGACATCAGTGGCACTGTGTACCATAGGGTAATACAAGATAGCAGTGGCAGAGTGTGCCAGAGGTGAGTAGATGTAAAACTGAGGGATAGGACAAACAGAGAGTCGGCAACATGTGTCTGCGGAGGACATAAACAAGAAAACACTCTAGACGGAGACCGACAGGAGACACTGAACAAAAGGGGAGAACCAGAGCACGGAAAGAAACAGACACAGGAAAACAGAAACACTCACAACACAATAAGGCAAAGCAGCAGGATACCAAGAAAGAAAACCTGAGAGCAAGTTAGCAAGGATCTAAGACGGAAAAACCTATAACACGCACCAAAATGCCACCTACATCAGGGGTAATAGGGAAACTCAGCCAATCAGGAGCAAGCAGATGATGGATACCTCCAAGGAAACTACTGCCCCCAAAATGCTTAGCTCCAACACTGGAGCCGGGAGCCCTACGCGTGCAATGTCTCCTAGTAACCAATAGGACGCGCGGGGGAAACGACGCGGAGGAGGTGGCTCTGCTGCCTAACAGCTATTGGTTATATCATAAGATTGTTAATGAATTATATAATGTGTATACAGTTTTTTTTTTTTACCTACTTTCCCACATTTTTTTTGTATGTTCAATCATACCATTGTATTATCCAGTGATACCCTTAAGCGTTATCTTTTTAAGTCCAGAAAGTATTCGACAAGTGTGCATTATGAAAGCCAATCAGGACATTGGGCAAGGTTTAAAAACTTCCTCCAGACTGTGTGAGATCACCACTTTGAGAAAGAGGCAACCCCTCGAAACGCGTGAACGAGAAATGAAAATCTTTTTTCTAATGGGGAGTTTTCACTATAGATGCCCCATAATAAAGATCCTTATTCCTTCTTAACAGTTTTACCCAATAGCAGACCTGGGGCCATCCTTAATCTAGAGATATTTTTTATTAGTTAAATTTTGCAGAAGTAAAAACTATTTTTTGCCTATTGATTGCTGCAGATTTGTGTGACAAAAGGACAAAAACATGAAAAACATAACCATAACCATAATCATTTATCCATAGATTGAAATAATTTTTGACTGTTATTTGTTAATATTAAAAATTTATTTTTAATGGTATCAGCTTTTTTTTTTTTTACTTGTTTTAATTTTAGCAAATACTTAATTACTTGAGACTTCGTAGTCTCAGATTGTTTTGAGTGTGTTAAAGCTTATAACATTTGTGTAGGATGTTGCTTGTATTTTATTATGTTCATGTGTCTCTTTATTTCATTACTTGTATTGTTGGTTAATTTTGTTGCCGGGGCCCCCACAAACCTTAATCTAGCCATGGGTATGGTCAGTACAACCACACCCTGCCTGAGCAGTCTTAGGGGCAGGGCAGGTGCAATGTGCTCCACGGGGGGAGGCTGGATAGGCACTGGTGGTCATCCCCCTGCTCCCTGCTCTGATGGCTTACAGCTCATACAGGAGGTTCCTGTATGAGCTGCCACGGTCATTACATAAAGCAGTTGATTGGAAAAATCCTTTCAGTTGCTCTATGCAACAGCCACAGAGGCTCATACAGGAACTTCCTGTATGAAGGGAGGAAGATAGAGAGGAAAGCGCTGTGGTGGAGACACAGCAAACGTAAGTAAACATGGGGATACTGGGGGGAGGGCTGGAGACACATGATAGGGATACTGGGGGGCTGGAGGCACATGATGAGGTTACTGGGGGGGGCTGGAGA